>JXWZ01014079.1:0-27513 GCA_000956215.1 Anopheles farauti No. 4 | reverse complement strand
TGTGTCAAAATGTCCAAAATTGTAACACCTCCAAACCGAAATCTGCAATAGCCATGTTTGTCGTGACGGCCTTGGGTCCACCCACCTCCAAAACTAAACCCGTTTTCAGCCACGATCGTAGTGTTTTGCTTTTCTCTCCTTCTTCACCAGTGCGCATGCGTGTGGTATCCATTATAGTAGTCCATTTTGGTGATCGTTGTGTCCAAAAACTAATGTATACAACATCAACAAACCTGTTCTTGCGGCGGAATCTCATAAAAAGTCTCGTTTGAAAGACATCAACGCGTTCGCAACGGCGAATGGGACAAAAGTTCAAGGTTTTCAACGACACTGCAGTCGGTTTGGGAATTAATTTTGGCGCAGGTTATTTTATTCAAAACTGCGCTGATACCCCTGAACTGACCTCAGCGTTCCGGTGAGGTGCATTTGAGATTGGGGCTAGATTAAAACCTTCGAGAGGTGTTTTGGTATCTTTCGGCACTAATTGCATGAATAATAAGTGTAGTATATATTACAGTGATCCGTTTGATAGGAACAGTAGCAGCACCATACGCATTTCTGGTTTATTTACGCCATCGCATTAGAAGAAAGGAATAACTAATCGATTTCCCAACGAGATCATCAACTATGATTGCGTAGATTATATCAATCGCAAGCCGTTATCGAAATTCACAATTGACGTAACAATGTGGAATGCTTTTGTCGAACACACACGTTGATGATACTTTCAGTTGAAATGAATAACATATTTGCTTTTTACGAATTGTTCACGTCTCAATTAGTTGTATTCTAAAACGATCCCATAAGGGGAAAAAAGAAAAGATCCATGAACTGAGCTAACTCTGTAAGATGCGCGGGGTGCCAGTGCGTTTGAGAGAGCATTTTATGATTCACATACCACATCAAATTTAAGTGGGTGGATCTTCTTCGACAGATTCGTCGTAACATTACGTCAAGCTTGTCTCAACCACTGCACTCGCGCGATCATTAGATTGTTGTACTGTGGCATTAAGTCGCATGTAGCGTCGTCACGCTGCAGTAACCGCAAAATGTCTGCGCAACAAGAGGGTTTTCTATTGATTTTTCTATTCGATTGAAAATTATCTAAAAGTGGTTCTTTATCGTAATTTTCATAAATTTAAGGCATTCATTACCCTTCATAGTGTGCAATTTTATTCTCCATTTTCTTAAGCTTTCAAAGGAAGTTTCAGCAGAGGGTAACGGAATGCGCCGTTCTTGAAGTGGATAATTTACGATATCAAATCAGTGTAGCTGCCGGAAGCTCGCAGAACGTTTCGAGCAGCACCGTTCTACGAGTGTTCTCATTTAAGTCTCGAATTGCAGGAAGGCAAGCATTACATTCTTCACACAGATGCTCCAAGGGTAGGAAGATAAAATCTTAGCACTAAAATTATTAATTTAGCATAAATTTGCAGTGCATTACGGTCATCATAATTGAAAATTTTCCTTCATCCTATGGGATAATTCATTGAACGGAAACACAAATTCTATGCGTGCAGGCAATCAGTAACTAATTGTGGAAATATTGGTTAGTATATTTTTTTTTAATCTTACAAATTCATCACCATTGCCTGGAGCGGTTCATTTAACTCTTTCTGGATTAATACAGCAAACATAAACCGGTCATGCACCGCTCCAACTGCGACCTGCCGATAGGTTTATTTTTGTTTTGAAAACACATGCCCTCGACTTTCCACATTAGTGCCACCACGTTGAATGTTATTTTTATAGCGCCTGTATACGTGTGTCAGTGTGCGTGTGTACAGAAGAGTTTCTTTCAAAACAACCCAGCTCCAGAACAACACCACCCGAGCGACCGGATTCGACACCCCAGTGACGTAGTACTGTGGCACCGAAGTCTGTTCTTGCGCTGAGCCATCATGTTTTGTCTCGAGCTTTCTTTCTTCACCGTTCAAAGAGACGAAACACCGTGGAACCGGTTCTATCAGCACAAGAGAATCACCGTACTCAAGATGGTGCCGTATCTCGGGGAAATCTCGGTACGATTAAGCCGGAGGGGGTTGCTCCTGGAACAGGTTAGATATGTGGAGAGCAGTTTACTGTCTATCAAACATTCTAATTTGTCCTCTTGCTCTCTGTCTGAGCTAGCTAAAAGAACAACCAACTCATGTTGGGTACATTCCAGACGTCCCACAGGATGACGCCGAACCTTAAACGATCGCTCATCCACAAAGAAGTAGTTTTGTAGCGAGGAAGGATTTAGGTATACAGTTCCGCCGCTTCCCACTTCTTGACTGTTTCCAAAAACTTCATGCTCACACGAAGAACGCCCAAATGGTCAGTCGGCTTCTCGACCGTGAGGAGAAAACACTCCCATCGATCATTGAACTAATAACGAAGTCATAGTTTCGTTCCATTCTGGAAACACTTTCCCTCGTGCTCGATAAAGCTTTATCATGCCCTCCAAGCAGCTCGCGGCTGCTCTATCGGAAGAAAGTGGGAAGAGTACAAACATCCAATGCTGAGTGTGACTATCTGGTCGGAATGTAAGTAACGAAACTGAAACAACCGCAACTACATCCCACCACACCGCATTAAAAAACTTTTCTACCGGCGGTTGTTTGCCTGGTTCCGACGGTCGATGGAATAGAAAGAGGCATATAAATTAATGTTACTCCTGGCAGCATTTTCGCCTCATCACCGTGGCGGAAGTGGCGAAGTTTTCGTACTTCCCTGGTCGATTACCGAATATGAGGCGTAAATACTACAACCATGATACTGTGGTGCTAGCGTGGTTATAATGTAACAGGTTGAATTGGTCGAAAAGTTCTCACACTGACGTGCGATTTCTGGAGATGTTAAACCAACTAAGGACATGAACTCAAAAGTATTAAACAGCCTCATAAATCGTGATATAGTGCGCTGTTGATTGTGGAAGTTCTTACCCGTCCTAATGGAAATTGAAAGGACAGGGTATTTTAGATACGTGATTTACAGCTTCTATTCCCCTATTCTTACTCTCTTAACTTACTCTTAAGATAAACTAGTATAAATTCCCAAGTACAACATGACCCCGTAAGTAAACGCCCTCTAACAATTACCACGCCCAATTTTTACTGATCCGTACCTTTTCCAGACGTATACTCAACATCGTGTACTTTGTTCACTGCCTTTCTCCCTGCATCAGCTTATCAATCAAGGTTATTATAATTTGCCTCCAAAAACAACACCTTTGCTAATCACAATTACATTTCCCACCGGCGCGTCTTCCACACATAACAAGTGGCTGATTAATCATAGCATTTTGCCTGCCAATAAAACGGTAAACAATCATCCCCAAAAGCAAACAAGTAAGCAATACAAAAAAACATCAATCCGGTCAACAACATACTGTACCAATTAGTAGATCGAGAGAAGTAAATAGCACTGAAAGCATATTTAGGCGATCGTGGAAGTACAGGCAAGGTGAATCAGCGATGAATCAGCTACACAAGCTTACCTGAAACGATGAAAAATAAGTGGAGGTGAGAGAGGCATCTAAACCAAACAACATGGAACGCTAATTAAACTAACGGTGGCGTATTGTCTATCGTCGGGATGTGCCAAGGGAAACCCAAATACGAGAAAAAAACAGTGTGCTGCATATTATAAAGAGGGCGGATTATGTTAATGAAATTAACGTCGCAAAAACTCGGAGCCAACATTATCAGCCATGAACCGAGGCGATAAGCATAATAATCTGACAGCTTAATCATACGTATAATCTATAATAAATCTTCTATGGGAAATATATAGTGAGTTCGTTATGGCTCTGCAGTACAGAAAGGCGCAATGAAATGGTAAATCGTACCAGTTTGCATAACACGTCGGTTTGCACGTTACATTCGCAAAACATACGTCTGTCAGTATAGGCGCCAGATGCATCCTGGAAGTGTGAGGCGTCCACAATCAAAGGATCCGCTTCAGGGAAACTGACCACGATGTCAGTTGAAAATAATCCTGCTGTATTTGCAAAGTTTGCAAGACAACTGGACTGAACAACTTTTAAGACTAGGCTTTGAAAAGGGCAAGAAAACTTGGCGGTTGAGCCAATCATACCATCATTGAGAGAAAACCCAGCTGATAAATCCAAGCCGGATCGCTTGTGATGCACCTTACCTAGGCTGATTTTAACTAGTCTACATCAGAGAAGGAATTGAAATGATCTCCTCAGTATGAGATGTTTATCCTCTCATCGCAAATGTCAAGCATATGGAATGGATCATCTCATACTGTTCAAAGGATGCACGCTACAGGTGTGCTACTAATGCATGGAATGACCTTCAGCTACCGTACACTTGCACTTGCATATCCGCGAGATAGAATGCTCTAGGTCAACAGGGTATCAAACCTCGCGCATCTACACAAAACCAAACAAACCACAAACTACCTATTACGTGCATGAACATGGTTGCACTGGAGGATGTGCCTTAACAGTGCTAACTTCAGTTAAGGAAGATTATTGATCTAGGTGGGGGAATTCGGAAGTTACCACTGATGGTAGATTGTTGGTGTCCATGAACGTGGAATTGCACTACAACGTCACGGTCAGCCCGGGATCACAGCTGAAGTGTTATGAAGGGTCACTACCACTATAATACACATCTAGGAAGTGGATGTTTGAGGTAATTCTTGCAGTGAATGTTTATGCCGGATTTAACTGAAATTTTCAAGTAAACATCCGATGTATTGCAACAGGTTGCATTGTACATAAACAAATGGTATTGTTCGAACACTCCAGCAACATGTTGACGCTCAAACAGCACCTCCAATCTAAATACTACTACTACACCTCGTCGGATGATATTTACCAAAGTCTATTCTCATATAAGTTCGCCTTCGAAAAGATAACAACTCTACACCAACAGCACCGTTCGGTGGCATTGGATGTTTTTATCACATAGATTGTGTTGCTTGTTGTGTTATCGCTACTTTTTTCGCATTATCAACGCAAGACATGCAAAAGAGCTTCTTTCAAACATTCACTAGTGTGTAATCTACGCAAATCGGATAGCAAATCACATATCTCGTACAAAATATTTGCTTGACTCATGTGCACAAATGTTACTTAATATCACGCTAGATAGCTTTGTTATATAGATTGGTGCCCATTTTAAGCACGATGCTAATCGATTAGTTCGCTAGTGAGACGGTGGTCGCTGGGAGTTGGAACAACGCAGGTCAGATTTCAACCGAAGCGCGAATGGATCGATAACAGCCGGGGGTTCTATTCGCGGAATGAGTTCGGAATTTCTTCTTCGTCGAAGCATCGCATTGATTCATAAACATAAATGAAAATTTTCATTCACCCGTTCCTTTTCCGAACTCAACAGTTCTAGTTTAATTAGTCAATTGATCTCTCCGGAGGTCCATTCCGGCTAAATTCAATTCCATCTGGCCCGGGTGTTCCCTCGGGGTGTTCCGACTCAATTGTAAGAGCCCCGCGGTTTACAGATGTCGATTGCGAACCGTAGTTCACGCGCAGCACTCTTCTCGTTAAGATAAGGTTTCGTTAGATTTTTGCAAACGAAACTGGGTGGCGAAGGGAGAGAGCCAAGAGCATCAAGCACCCCGATAGACCATATCCCGTACGAACACAAAAGACAAAACAAACCACATGCAACCACATCGCTGGCCGGACGCTGGGGCCTTGTGGTTGTGGGATTCGGGTGGTAGCATTTCGCACCGAGTCACACCTATCGAATTGCGAACCACTTTCATCACCTCCAACACACAGCACTTACACACCTGACCCACCTGACGGGAGCGTGTGGTGGTTTCGCGAAAGATAAATTACACCTCGCGCTACTCTCTTGGTTCCACCAATAGCACCATTTCGTTGCCAAACACGTCTCTAATGCACGGCTTGCGCGTGTACACCACGACGCACCAAATGTTGCGGAAAGAAAGATCCCATTTATTGTTTGCCCATTTGCCAATATGCATCGGTGGGAAGGAGACGCAAACGATCGTTGCCGTAATTTAAGTTTAATAGCTTTATTATTAATACCGCATTAGACGCTGGCTGGCTGTGGGCGTTCGTAAGGAGAATCACAACCTACCGCCTTCTCACACTTCCCCCCTCGTCGGGGATGTGAGAACCCATCACGAACCATGTCCGTTGGGAAACGAAATGGACGTGGTTCAATGCCTTTCCATGTAAACGGCCTTTAAGCATTCGAAAGATTTACAAAATCTGTTCCACGAGACACACGTCTCTTCTGTTTAGCGTAGCTATACTGTGGATGATATGCATTCAAGAATAGAAATTGCTCTATTAAATCAAGAGGTCAATAGAATGTTTTCCTACATCCATGTTCAAGTGGAACCACTTCGTTTTGGAGATCTGCTGGTGTGACGGTAAAACCGACCGGGCGGATATCGATAAGATGCCGAGTTACTGCAATGGAAAGTGCATTTCCTATTCCTCTTTTTTCTGGGAAATTCAGAGAAAGAGGAGGAAAGTCAGAAAATGAAAGACTATTTGCAGGTGCCGTTTTATGAGTGCGCTTCCAGCGAAAGGGGAACTTGCCTGGAACCCTTTCAAGTGGCTGATGCTGGTTGTAACATGGAGCTTCGTCAACTCTAATGGCACGTGCACGACGACGCCTCCAACTGCGCTCAGGATGGGATGGTGAACTGGCATCGTTAAACAATAATATGTTTCTCCATTCAATCTGATTTCCAGAGGATCGTCTAACACTTTCAATCTTTCAGACAATATCGGAAAGCCTTGAAACTATCTATTTAGTGCAAACTTGCTTCAGAAGATTGGTAATAAGAAATTAATAAACGTGGTCACTAACCATTTTTCTAAGCGAAAATAGTTACAGATTTCCTATTTAAAAAATAAAAGTAAAGAACGAATGGTTTCACATCCGAATCGATCCGGTTGCGTTTGAGAGCTACGATAATATATATGCCATTCTTTTCATTCCCGTGTAATCGTCCATGCCGGAGATCAATCCATCCATTCCTAATTCCTGCTGACCCATTTGCACGGTTTCACGGCATTTTGTCACAAATGGGCAAATGGGTTTGTCACACTAAATTATGTTGATTCAAACCCGTTTCCCGCATCGCCACACCGCTAAGCCGTGTGTTTTTCCCCCCCGTAACGGACGGAGAGAAGGGGATGGTTTCTCTGCTTGCCGAAATGGAAATGGACTTCCCGTGGAAATCCGATAATGTTCCGAGAGCGCGGCGTTTGTGAGTGATTGCAAAAGCGAGGCAAATTACGAAGGAGTTGCAGATGGGCAGTGTCGAGCTTTGTTTCTATTGACCGGAAATCCCATTTTCCAACTCCCATGATGTCAGCTGTCAGTGCTTTTGCTTTAGGATGCCGGGTTCGGAAGAGGAGGTGTTTTTCAGTTCCTAAAAAACAAAGTAAAGTGAAATTAAGCCATCAACAGTGCTTGGGCAGACGAAATTGAATTGGTTTGCAAAAATGTGCGGGGGAGTAAGAGAACAGAAAAAATAAAACCTAATATCATGGTCGAACATCTTTATTTTAATGTTTAGTACAGTCTGCACAAAAACAAGGAGAAACTCGCCTGCGAGATTCTGTTTAATTCGAATTTGTGACAGTTTTCGAAACACGAAATCTTCCAGCATGTCCAAAAACGCAACAGTCAGAGCTCGTAAGAGTAGCCCCTTTTTCCCCTTCTTACTGTGTAGCCAACCGTAACGTAAGACGGACGTCCACCAAAAGGATCTACTTTCCCTGTTCTCTTTCCCTCCGTTGTGCACTTCCCTATCTCTTGTGTGTTTTAAGACAACGGTAAAGAAGTTCAACACAGCTACTCTTCTGTCCAACGAAGCCAATCAAGTTGTCAAGCTACCGAACCACAAGTTTGTAAAAGACCAGTTTCCAATTTCTCGGCTACCATTACGATGGGCATGTGACGTACGACGAGGGAAGCATAATTTAGTGTAAAACATTACATTATGCTGACATCTTCGTAACATGCCCCGGAAATCTTCGTAAAAGTTACCAGAAAACATCAAAAGACCCTAGCAAAAGAAACACACTCCACATTTTTGCCAGTCACCTTAGATATTCTTACAACGCGCTCCGTGTTCCCTTCTGCACCAACCGAAGGTATGTTGTTTGAGGTTTTTCACGCTTCGAAGACCACTCCCTTGCCACATTCTCATTCTGTGTTACCTACAACAAGCTCACGCTCAGGCAAATATGCTTGTTGTTTAAGAATGTTTTATTTTTATCATCACAACTCTTTCTTTGAGGTTCCTATCGCAAAATTGGAACCATCAAACCAGGCAAGTGGCACTTGTCTCTAAAAGCACGATATTGGTCCTGCAGAAGTTGTTTCCTTTATTTCATTGTAGGAAAGACAGAGCCCGAACCAAAAAAACTCGAAAGTATGTACATCTTCGTCATCGGCAGACTTTTCGTCTTGCTGACTTGCTGAAACCCAAACATGACGAGCCATGTTGTTTATGCGCGACAGCGCATGAGAGAAGCTTTACCGGAAAACATAGCAGCAACAGTGGGACAAAGATTCGAACCGAAAGGAGCTAGTCACGTCACGTCCACAGAACAAACCACATACGCGGAGAGATGGCTTCATGCTGCATCATCTTCGCAAGGAATTCGATTAAAACTGTCCCACACCTGTTTTTCGGTTCTGCTGCAAAGAAAAGGTTCCGTTTATTTCGTCGTTCAATTTGTATCCCACCAGCATCCATGGATGCGTGGAAAGTTGGTGGTATTATGTGAGATTTATAAGATTGAACGTACGCCACACAAAAGGACACCTATATGTTCGCATGTCCCTCCGACAAGACACTGCCGTCTCCGTTGATATTTACTTAAAGCAGCATTTCTTCGTCTGCTCGAGGTAAAAAGGTAAAACATTAATTACAGCCCATTTTATTCTTTAGAGGCATGAGGCTCATTATCCAGGAGATTTTAGCTGGCATGACATTGCCTGACTGTTCTTTGCTTGCCCTTTTACAGACACCAGCATGGGTTTGATGGATGCTTCCGGCCGGTCATGGATTATATGGGTGATGAATTTAAAATTGAATTAATGGGGCCTTGATTATAAAACGTGGGATGCTAGCATTTTGTGGGATGCTAGCACATTGAAAGGAAAATTATGTGTAAAATATTATGTAAATAACGTTAATACTCACTGCGGCGATATTGGGAGTTTTTTACCAACAAACACAATGATTTCATTCACTTGATACAAGTACAAAATGAAAGAACGTTCGTATGGGAAATGAAGAGAGAATGAAAACTATTAAATAGTCGAGTTGTTTTACTGTAACAAACAGCAAACACCTGTAGAACATAATCGTAATTACGGCATACAAAGCCACGGCACCTCTTTCTTCCCTCATTTCATCATATGTTGGCCATCTCTCTGAACGCTTCACATAGCAAGCGCCACGAAATAAAGTAAGTTCTCGCTGGTAAAACCAACTTCCTCCCACTGTTTCCGCACACAGTGAAGAAAATGTTTGTTCAGAATTATCGTTATTTACTATCATATGCTTTTAATTTGCGTTTACAGTAGCGCTGTGAATTGTAAAATCCGTTTCCTCACGGTCGCCTCATGTTTCAAAGAGGCCCGAAATTTATTTTCGGTTTCGAGGAAGAGAAATGAATGAAAACATA
The DNA here is from genome assembly GCA_000956215.1 of Anopheles farauti No. 4. NCBI lineage: Eukaryota > Metazoa > Arthropoda > Insecta > Diptera > Culicidae > Anopheles > Anopheles farauti No. 4. Next base: position 17,846 of record JXWZ01014079.1, on the reverse strand, counting down.
ACGGAAATCTAAAATGGAAAAAGACTTTCCCAAACCCAGTGTAGTGTTTGTGGCACATTCGATTTTCCAGACGATAGCCGCCCCGGAAAATTCACCGTTGCTGCTCGCCAATTATCGACTTGCAAATTACATACATACACGCACACACACGTTTGATTTTTTGAGTTTTTCTCTAGCAATTTGGGAATAATTAGAAAATGGAAAGAACCCACGCGCCACGTCACTGGACAGCTGGCACGTGAGCCAACTCGCATGGCGAACTGCGATTTGGTGCGGTAGTTATTTACTTCCTTTGCGCTTTCCTATCAGCAATGGCAAATGGGCACGGGTAAAAGAGGTATAGATGAAACAAATTAAATTATACATACTACGAGTGCAAATGCAGTCAGCCAAAACAAATCAAACCAAATGCAAATCGTGTAGGCCAAGTTAATTTATAATCTTTGAATCGAGTAAATGTGAAATCGGTAGTGACGTTGAATTTCACCACAATTGACAGTAGCGGCCCAAACACCCACCTAAATCGTTGCCATGGTAATGCTGGAAGTGATTCGTTGTGAAGGATATTTTCTCTAAGTGCCGGAAAATATCAAAATGTCGTTTTAGGTCGTGTTAGGCACTACAGAACGTCTCCTATATTCCAGCTTTCAGCCCTCCAAACATGTAGATCGATGCGATCAGACCTATCTCAGTGACTCACAAACGCACCGAACCAAGGAACCCGACGTGAGTGTTTGTGTTGTGGTCTATCTGTGGTTTATCTACACCGTCGCTTTCCATCGCTTCTCCGTCCCCAATTTTCGCCCTGCTGGCGTCTGTTCCCGCAGGCTTATTAGCGTCCGGTCCCTCCGAAGCCTGCGTTGATTATGTGTTGTGGTACCTGTTTCCATACGCTTTCCTTCATTCTACGCTTCTTAACTATAATTTCTTCACGGAAGCTACTTCACGTTCCCCAACGGTGCGTTCTCGAGCCAACCATCTTGGTATTCTTACCTTTTAAAAATTTGTTTCGATCTTGTGCGGTGCGCAGCCGGTGCTAGAGCACTTTGAGATGCGGTGGTGGTCTGTTTTCCGGTCTCCAATTATAGCTCTGGTAGCAACGCCACCACTACAGACGAAGCGGTGTTGTTGCGATGCACTTTACAGGTTCGATGGAACGCACTTTTATGCTTAGCAGCACGGAAAGTGGATAAATTGACTTTTGCACGGGATTCACAACACACTTTTCAGCTTTAGTGGACTGCTTCATTCGCTTTCAGTAGTATCGACATCAACTGATGTCCGCTACACAATATCAACCGATCGTTGAATGAATCACACTGAATCACAAAAGTTGCAGCAACAACAGAACCACAAAAATTGGCCTCGTAAATCGTATTTTGTTGTTGTTTTCCCACTAACTCCAACAATCAACACTCTCTCAGCAATAATGCATAAACACCTGCACCATGTCTTCACTTTTGCTTCACAAAAGAACTGTCACACAGCCGGTACCAGCTCGGGTTGTTTTCGTTTCGTAGGTACACACTCGATCAAAGTGAGCACTGACACCAGCAGCGGTTGAAGTGCTGTCAGTGATTTTGTTTAGAGTTGATATGCCCGTGCGAATTAACAGTGGTATAATTTTAAAATTAATTCTTCGACAAGAGCGCGAAGAAAATTCAAAATTATTGTCGAAATTGGATTGTTTTGTGCGTGTGCGTGTGCCGCGTGCAACCAAATGGTGTAAACAAACGTGTGCACAGCGGTGTGTGCGTATGCGTGTGAAGTGTGTGATGAAAAACACGGCTTTCAGCGGGCGCGCCTTCAGTAGGAAAAACTCCAAGTTCAGCTACGAAAACACGGTGCAGCAGAAAATGTCCACACTCACAACGCGAATAGCGGCCGTCTCGTTCACAGAATTGTGTGTGTGTGTTTTTTTTTGTTTACTTTCTTTCGATTCGGTTTCGGATCGGCTCGCTCGCTTGAGAAGAACTTCCGGAGCTGGTGCGTTCTGATCGCAAACTAGAGTACGGGATTACGTACTTTAAATTCCTACCGCGTTCCTGTGCATATGAAGAAGACGTGATTGTGTGTGTACGAATGCGTGTGGAACGGGTTTGCTTGTGTGTTGGTGTGACGATCGTGTGATCGACGACCTGCATACACCTGCACCACACCGTGAGAGACAACACGAGAGGGAAGTCACCGCCGCAGGGGAAAAGTTAGTCAAGCGGCAAACTTCCGTTCCTTTCTTTCCTTTCGATTCTTCCACGCATCAAGACTGTGTTTTTGCTTCTTCGCCTTGGATTTGCTCTCGTTGCTAGTGACAGCTCAATAGCACACCTTTACACATTACACGTACACACACGTAGAAGAGGGCCCGTTCCGTCAGAATGATCACCGGGGAGCTTTTATCTTACGCTTTGTTATGCGTATTTTTCTCGGTTTTTGTTATTCACTCCCCTCGATCTCTGCCCTGTGCGGTTTATTCTCCAGCTACCAACCTGCGACGGACACGATCGCACGGTTGTATTAGTGTGGGAGTGCGAGCGCGCACTACACGATCGACATGGGAGGGCATCTGATGACTTTTTTCAACGTGAAACAGAAAAGCCTCTTTCCACGAACTTTCGGTTTAACATTCCACTCTTCCTTTAGTGAGCAAACTTTTCCCACTATCTTTCAGCACACCACACAAACACACAGTTACTCACGACGTAGTCGATCGTAGCACGCAACACGGGACACAGGAGATTTAAACGAACATTCACGCCGAACCCGAGAATTATTGTGATTTTTGCACTTTTGGTCTGCGTTTTAAATTCCGTTGCTGTGAACGGCGCATAAATCGTTCGATTTACATCGGATGCAGCTGTACTAGCTTGCACCCGGGATAGGCCGTAAACTTGGCCGTACTTCGTCGTACACGCCGGAACCAACAGCTCACACGACTGACGTCCGCTTCGGTTGAGCTTACGATTCAAACTTACTGCTCTTAAAACGAGAAGGCTGGCTGACGGCCTCGTTCACGGTGGTAGGTTTCTTGGAAAGTGGAAACCTCGAGAGAAGTTGCTTGCGTTATGCAGTCTCTACACATACCGCGATTTAACGGCGCGATTGTCAATCGCCTAGTTCACTGTTTTGGGTTGATAAATTCCAAAGAGTGCGTGCGAAAGAAGGAAAAAAAAAACAGTGAGTTTCAGTCCCATGCTTAAATCGTATTAAAATTTAATAATTGAGCCCCTTTCATTACACTAAATTTTACATCTTTCTTTATATGTGGTATTTTAGTGTATAGCCTGACTACCTGATTTCTTTATTAAATAGTATTGTGACAGTGTTTTTTAATATTAAGTTTTAAAATCTTGTGCTGTGCTATGATTAATTTTTCGTATTGAAAATTCGTATTATAAAATGTTTCTAGTAATATCCTTTCCTTGCTTTAGTTTGCATTTGCGTTCCTGACTCCACTCCCCAGCTGCTAATTATTTTATTTATTTAAATTTGTCAATCGCCTCGCTAAAATCACGGTACGTCTAGAAACTACATAAGGTTTCGGAATTCTCTCGGTTAAATGTTTTGCAGAGAAAATTACTCAGACTGACCCTTGCTCTCCGGTGACTTCATTCTCTCGCTAGATGTCGCGAGAGAGAGAACACAAAATCCGGTTCTCTTTCTCTCTCTCTCTCTCTCTCTCTCTGGAAGGCTAAATATTTGAATTATTTTCAAAATATTTTTTTAAAAGTAAAATCGTATAAAATTAACTTAAACCGTATGTACTACAAAAAAAAACAAAAAGATTCCTGTAAGCATCTGATTGGTGTGCGTCATGAAACACATTCGATTGAATACAGGGCTCCAAGGTGCATAAGTCATGCTCGTTAACCTCAGCTAGGCTAATTGTGGTACATGAGCGTTCTGTGTGCGTATTGGTTATGGTGGTTTGCAAAACTGCAGTTGCACTGTCTGGACTGTCGATAATGTATGCAATTGCACATCGACGCCTCCATGCATTGAAATGGACACAATTTTATTTGCTCTAGCAAATCCCCCGCATAGCGGGTCAGATCGGACACCTAACCCCGGAACTCTACGCCGAAAAACGTCGCGACATCTAGCATCGTAATATTTCACACAAATATTTCATTAATATTTCACACAAGCAGAGTAGTAGCAGTGCTAATGAGCAAATTGAAATTATGTTTTATGACCTTGCGTGGCTGCCAATTTTAACTTCTACCACGCAGAAGTTGCAGACTACGTTTTTCTTTTTGTTTTTTTTAGCCTTCTTTTATCTGCGAGTGCTATCACTCAACGTATGAAGCGGTGGCTGAAGTAAACTGTATTTTCTGCAATTCGGAAGTAATTAAGATATTTTGTTCGCATGCAAAACAATTAGACAGGAAGTAAGGAATTACAATGTATAATACTGCTTATCCAAACAATTTCATTATTACTATCCCGTGCGTCCCATTGCACGGATCGTAACGGCCGCATTGTTCATCAATTTTGATAAAATATTCTTAAATATTACACTCAGCAGCATTTATTGTATGCCTATAATATGTTCCCATGTGGACAAATCAATTAAGGTCATTAAGAGCGCCGTACAAAAACACACTTTTTTACGTTGTTTCTCTTTAAAGGCAGGGGATGAGGGGGGAGAGGAGAGAAAAAAGGAACTCGGGCTTTGTTGAAATCCCACACAGTAATAGTTTGTACAGTAATGAGCAAACATTTCCCTGTTGCGCTATGCCAAACAACAGTTCAAACAAGAAGCGTTGTTGTTGTCCGAATCGTTTTCTTCTCCTAGTCCTTCCTCAAAGTGCGTCTCTTTCGCTAATTGCACGTGTAAAGAAGAAAAACATGTTATTTTGAAGTAACTCTCCAGTCGATACATTCCGAAAATTGTATTATCGCACCCAATGCACCTGTGCTTCAACATATGGTTTATGCACATAAACGTTATTTACCATATTCGTCCTCTTTGCGTATTTTTAGAACAGCTCCCGAAAGGGTCGATCACAAGGTAACACGAATTACTCCTGCGGCTCAAACTTTCTCCCATTACTCGCACACACCATGCATACACGAGCGGAACGGATGTCGATCATAAAACTGGAAGCGTCTTAGAGGATCCCAAAATGGAGCTATTTTTAGTCACCATCTCGTCATGGAGCCCCTGCGTCTATTTTACACTCGCTGGAGTATGATTTGTACCGTGCGCGAAGCGGGAATTGGAAAATTGTTCCTGATTATAGTGCATTTGCATACATGACGAACGTTTTTCTGGTGTCGAGATGTGCCGTTGCCACTTTCCGCCAAGGTTATGAAGGGGCTGTGGGAACCGAAGGGCTTGATGTTTGCGAAACAAAACAAAAGGTAAATTCAAGCAGCTTCCTGCTGCTCCCAAAGGTGCGATATTATGCAATGTGTCGAGTTGAGCATACTTTATAACTGGTTTATTGATAACGTTAGCTATCTGGATCTTTTCTTTTTTTCTTCCGCTGATGCGAGCTACTGATGCACAAAATTGCCAGTTAGCGTTTCGAACCATTTTGTCTGCTTTCAACACGCTCGGTGATTGAAGAAATCACTTTGCACGTTTCACTCTAAACATCTTACGAGGAAATCGGCGTCAGGATAATTGGAATTCACGTGCACACGATCATCACGATTTTTTTGTTGCTTTAATTCTTTTTTTTTCCCGTGTAGACACGATCGAGAATACGATCACGCAAGTACACGTCGTCCAAAGGCAGTACGTTAGCTTGGGGCAGCAGAAAGTGGTTAGTTGTAAAAAATACAAACACAAATAACAAATTTGGCACGCATGAGTGTTGCGGGAGTAGCACGAAGATAAAACAGTGAGCTAGACGGCTTAGATGATTGATTTTACATTTTACGTTTTCAGTCAATTCTCATGAAAAATCCGAAGGAAGGCTAGTCGAATGAACGAGACACGAGCACGTGCCACTAATTGTTTAAAGTAAGTCAATTTCCAAAAGCAATTCAGACTCACGTCCGCCAGACTCGTTACCCTTCAGACATTCAATATTTCAAATACGACACGAAACAAACAGGATCGTTTCTTAACTAACTCGTTGATTAGGAATGCTTTTTGTTTTATCTCTCTAATTATTCTAGTTCGTAAGACAGCACAAATCTTCAAGAGTATAATACTAGTTCTTATGTGTCTTTTGAGCATTAACAAACAAATAACAATGAAAAAAAAGAAGCAAACGAGAGTGCAAAATGCAATGACGTTAAATCAACATTCTTTCCTTCACCTCGGGGTGTATGGTTGTACTCGAAATATGATACGTACATCGCCAGCTGCGGCCCGCCAACCGTCAGAATCAATTTCCAATTAATTAATTTCCATCAGCGGCGGTCCAGAACAAAGCCGACCGTGGTCGTCGACCAACCACTTTCTAGCTGATCGATTCTAGCATTAAACCATGGCACGTGAGTACCGGTGGGGAATCGCCTGCAATTAGTTTTATAATCATAACTAGATGGATCAACGACAAATTCTCGCGGGGGAGTTCCAGTTGGGTTTCTGTTTCCACCATTATTAAAATTTACGTTCTACTTACATAACGTTATGGCAAAGCGCATCGTTCTTTGACCCTAGTTCGAACTACTCGTAACTGCTGTCAATTGCTGTTTTTTTTTTCATTTTTTATGTATTCCAATTGCAGGACGACGCAAGTTTTTATCATGCTAACACCTTTGTCCAATCAATGACCGGTCACCACAGTCATTTTGGTCACAATGTCCTTGCAGAAAAAGGACCAACGATAAGAACGCGCTGTCTCATCGTACGACGCTGCAGCAACGTAGAATCCAATTTCCTAATTAGTTTTTGATGGATTATTAGCATGACTTCAAACTCCAAACCGGTACATTCGGGGAAGGCGATGCCGTACGACCGAACGTGAATCTGCAATGGTGCACCTTTTTCCCACTCACTTTGACGAACTACGGTAACAACGATCAACACCAGTGCGGGGAAGGTTACACTGATATTGCTGAGCAGAAACTAAGTGTTTGGTTTTCATTAATTAATAGTTCAAGAAAAAACTTACGTCGGTACATTGTAGCTCATGATCAGAAACAAATATGTTATAATAATTGTAAATAGTTTGAAGGCTATTTCCAAGCCAATCCGTGTTGAAGTCATTCATGAAAACAAATTGTTTAAATTGATGGTAGATAAGCGCTCTAATCCATCGTCATTAAAAAAAACTAAGAACCAAGAAAACAATGGAATTTTACGATCACTTAAAAAAAGAATTTAAGATCGCTAATGGATTACCTTGCATTTTTATTAGGCGAATATTTTGCTGTGATCCTATTTGCCTAAAAATAATTGAGCAAGACGGGACCGTATAGTCTAAATAATACACGGATTTTACGGCTAGTACTAGTACAAGTCTCGGCAATTTTTGGTTATACAACTCGACAGGACCGATACCAAAACCCATCTGAGACTTTTCCGCCAACATAGATAATCGGCCTCAAGGAACCGTACTGAATTTAAATATAGAATTTAATTCGTAATATGCACAACCTGTTGTTGACAAACATTAGTAAAATTTAACCTTTTATACGATGTGACTATTGTGCGCGCGGCGTCCGTGATACCTTCTATATTTTACATCAAAACTGCTGCCAACTAATAAATGGTTTGACCTGCTAAACATTGGCACTTTGTAGGATTTACAAAAAGACACTGATAACCTATAATCCCGCTGCTAATTTTGCGGTATTCAACCATAACCGTATTTCGAGGATACTCCGCGTAAACAACATTTGCCATCACAAACACGAAGTTCACTTCAACCAAAACGTTTCAACAAACAAAAAGTAACACATAAACACCATATTTCCAGGAGGTTCACATCTTCACTCGCTCGCTCTTTTATTCTTGGATTCCACATTATAAATGTACACACGATTCACTGCGTCTAAATACGCGACGGGTAAAGCATCTGCAATTGGAAGAATGAAAAAATGAATAATAAGTGCGATGCGTTCTACAGCCGCAATAAATCGTGATAGATACTCACGATACGGATGCGATGACCCATGGCGTGTCCGGGCAGGTTGGTGCGGAACCTGGCGCGAACGCTGCCACTGTTACCGTGCGAACGGGTAATCTTGCCCCAGATGGCGCGGATGGTGGACTTCTTGTTGCTACCGGGGTGGTTCTGCTTGGACTTGCCGCGGTAGATGTAGACGCACCGCTTGCCGATATAGAACAACACGTTCCGGCGGTTGCGGCAGCCTTCGATCTTCAGCAGAGCATGATTCTCGTGCTGGTTGCGGAGTCCACGCTTGTAGCCGGTGAATACAGCTCTCGCCCACAGCCGTCCGTAGCTCTTCTTCGGGCGCGGCAGAATGGGTTTCACAACGCGCTGTTCCTTCGCACGCTTCACACGAGCACGAATTGCCTCCGGAGTTTGACGGGATTTCCTGTTACCCTTCGGGGCGGCTTTCGCGGCTTCGGCCTTCGCTCCAGCCTCGGACTTTGCGGCGGCTACCTTTTTAGGGGCGGCCTTCTTAGCCGGCTTCTTAGCGGTGGCGGCGGCAGTATCAGCCATGTTCAGTGAGGCTACAACAAAGGAGGGGAGAAACTGTGTCAATGGAACGGTACAACACACCGAGGGGAAAGATAATGAAGCACAATATCGCAAATATCATAGAAAACAGTCATATTCGATCGGAGTTTCAATGTTCTAGTACGTTTGGTGCCCCCACTTCACCACGACACACGATTCACTAACCACGGTGTACATCCCCTCATCACAGCAGTATACCTGAGGACTGTCAACAATCCACAATTGGCACTGCATTTCACGAGTTTTGCACGATATGAACCATTCTTTCCAGGGAGCACCATAAACGTTTCTTTACACTGGATATATTACACATGATTTCGCAGCGGATATGACGGTTTTCATGGATATTTCAGCGGTTTTTTGACTCTACCTTAAACAAAATGTGTCCAGCTAGCATACACGATGCCGGAAAAAGAGAGAGACTTCAACAGCGCCTGTAAGTCGCTGTCATCTGACGTCTCAACTGTATCCGGTTCTAGCTGACAGCAAACACAGCTGCGGTAACAGTATCAAGTTGAATTCTTCAACATGTATATTTCATAAAAAAAAACATTTTAGGAATTTGTCTTCCATAAACGATAATCTATGGTTAACGAACGTAAAAATTATAAACCCTCTTTGCTTTGAATATTTGATTGAATGTGTTGAAAGTGCATACTGATTTGATTGCTCGATTGCTCGACGAACATTTTGCAGCATTTTCTGTGATTTCGCCCGGATGTATCTTGTTTCTCTGCACCTTGGCTATGATCGGTTTGTTGTCGATAGTGAATTGTTTTGTGCGCTGGATGTGCTGCAAGACGCTTTCCGTGGAAAAATTGAATTTTTTTTTCTTTTTCTATAAGGCATGGAGAACAAGCCTATAAATGTTATCAATCTTATAGAGCATGTGAAAAGAAGGCCAGTTCTATGGAACAACAAATACGAGTATTACAACAACAGGCTACTGGAAAAAGATGGTTGGAATGAAATTAGCAGTCATTTTGGAGTTGACGGTGAATATCTGCTCTGGTGTATTTGTTCGATCGAACAACCTTTAAATACTACGTTTTACAGCGAATAGATTGTATTTCAGACCTTTCACAATCATTCTGGTTTAAAATACTAGATCATTTTTAGATTAGCTTTATTGGTATTGTGTCGAGCGCAGAGCACAATAAGCATTTATATGTAAATCACATGTTCACATGTTTTAAGGTTTAGTTCATCCAATCGTGGCATGGCGCACTCAAAACATGCCGTTGAAACCAAACATTTTGAAAAACATTAAAAAATGTACATACTTATTTTCTTGCAGTTGAGATCCTTAAGCGGAAGTGGCGCTGCTTACGCAGCCAGTTTCGCAGGGAGCTGATAAGAAACAAAAAGTACAATTACGGAAGGGTGCCTACGAAGTGGAAATATTACACGAGATTGAATTTCCTTACGGATGTGTTGATTACAAGGAATACCGAAAGCTGTGTGCAACCGAAACTGGAATATGAAGGTTAAGAGTAAAACCACAATTACGTTACACATGTTGTAAATAAAAATTGGTTCACCATTTCAGAAGATAGCATCCACATAACATCACAAACACCGGATCCGCTACCTGAACAACCAGACAACACAATGGAAGAAATCCTCACCGTTAGTTATCCGTTAGAGCCAAGTAAGCCAGACAAAGTAAAGTTACCAACGCAACCGTCAGCGGATAGCGCAAACAACAGCAATTACTATTTTGCACTTAGCTTAGTTGAGCTGTTAAACGAAATTCCAAACCGAAGCCAAATGGCTGCACGAATAGCCGTCATGACAACTCTGAGTAAGTTTGCTAAAAACGTACAACATGGTTAGGAAACGCATTTGTCGAGTGTGTTTGGAATAAGAGAGTAACTTAACACATTGTAAAGGAATTTGCATGCAGCATTGCTAAATAAATAAAATCTTTTGATTTCTCTTACTGGATTAAAAAATCATATGAACAAAACCTTGTCCTTATGAATATCTCTAAGAGGTTTATTGTATTATTTTTAATGTTAAAGGTTGTGATTGAAAGCGGTTGTAATATTTACAAAATACATTAACAAGCTATCTCATCCGCATTTCGAACCGTGTTTCAGTCTATCGACAGTGCCGATTTGCACGATAACGCACGCGCGTGTTCGTTTTGTTTTGCCGTCCTTGCTTGCCAGGAATTTGCTCCAAACCGTTCTATTTTAACAATCGGTCCATCGGCCAAACCGAATGAGAAATAATCAAATGCAACTTGGTATTCTTCTCAGAACATTCCATTGCACAAGTTTCAAAGCCATTTCTCCTGCTGACTTATGACCTCTCCTGCTTATGATAGAAAAATATATTGCTAATTCGCCAAGTCGCTGTCTTCAAGAAAAAGAAAAAAATATTACAAAACATAGGTTTGCAAACAAATAATAAATAAAAGCTGGCATTCTGGTTCGATGGACATTACCGCTACCGGGAAGGGGTGTGGTGATTCAAACGGATTTGTTTCGTACGCTACAACACAAACAACAAGAATCACCCTCAAGCAAGAACGCAAACCAAACGGAATCTCTCGAGCCTGTCGCAAGTAATTGCGTGTTTTTTCGACATTCGCGTTCGTTGGTATAGATTTAAAACATCGTAACTACCCAGATGAAAGGAACGAAAGGATGTGGTGGTCGAGGTGGTGTTGGTGGTGTTGGTTGTTGCCCGTTCGCATTACGTGAAATGGAACTTAAACTGGAACGGTGACCCGTGGTGGAAGTGATGGAAGGGATTTCCGCCACCGAACCCATTCCGACCCGCCTCCGGATCGAGCGGATCCTGGCCGGCGTCGAACTGCTTTCGCTTCTCCGGATCCGTCAGCACCTCCTTTGCCGCAGCCACGTCAATAAACTTTTTCTCCGCCATCTTCTTCTCATCACCCTGGAAGTTGTCCGGATGCCACTTTTGCGCCGCCTTTCGGTACGCCTTCACAATCTCCTGCTTGGTGGCGGATCGCTTTACGCCCAGAATTTTATAGTAATCCCGACGTTCCGCTTGCTTCTGGACTCGCTGGGCATGCTCGATGCCATCCTTCGCTCGTTGCAGATTGTCGTTGATCTCGAGCGCTTCCCGGTATTGTGCGATCGCTTCGTCGTACATTTCCACCCCGATAAGTGCCTCGGCTCGGTCACACATTACCTCCGGGTCGGGGTATATGTCGAGCGCTTCACGGCACCGAGTGACGGCAGATGTGAAGTCTTCCTCCTTCACCAGACAATTGCACAGTAGCTGCTTTCCATTGTACACGATCATTGGTACATCCGGTTCCAGCTTGACTAGTTTCTCACCGGCGGCGATACAATCCGCGTATCGCTGCTCCTCCTGCGCCTGTTGTCCGTCTACGTACACCTTGTCCACCTTCTTAAGCTTTTTGTACAGCGGGAAGCAATCTTTGTGCTCGGGATCTAGCTTCAGACACTCGCGGATTTCCTTCAGCGCGGCTCCGGAGTCACCAATATCGTAAAGGATGCGCGACAGTTGATAATAGCCTTCAGTGCTATCGTGCGAAAGACGGTTCACAGAACGGAAATCACTAACCGCAGCCATACGATCGCCGATACGTAAGTACATTTGAGCACGGGCTTCCCGAATTGGCACCGACCACGGACAAACTTCAAGCAGTTGCGTTAGCAGAGCGATGGCCGTATTAAAATCACCTCGTTCCATCACATCTACACAGAGCACCCACTGGTCTCGGGCTGGTACAATGCGGCTAAAGTGCATGTTGGCCTCAGGATGGTGTGGATCCATTCGCAGTACTATCATCAGATCCATTTCGGCGTTCTCGAAGTCGCCCATCTTCAGGTACACAGAACCACGCTGCGCTCGAGCCGCCGTAAAGTCCGGCTTCAGCTCCAATACGCGCGTAAAATCGCTGATAGCGAATTTAGCCTTGCCGAGTGCGAAGTAAACCGTACCACGCTTGAAGTACGTTAGATAATTATCCGGATCACCCTCTATAGTTGGAAAAGAAGAGAAGAATACCAAAAGGCTTCGTTAAATCAATGACCGCCAGAACCATGGAAACGACACGTCACATCGAAACAGATAATACAAATAACAGTATGTGTCTAGTACTGATAAGCACAGTCGAACTAGACTACGCGTTAGTGTGTTTGAATGTGTGTTTTGCCACTTGAGCAAACAGTTAATCTACCGAAACATTATCTAGTCAAATGTGTCTTTATAAATATTGCAACTACAGCAATAAAAAGGAAATAAGTATATTATTTTATCCACTATACTGGAGACTTTGGAGGGTTACTCTATCTACAACGGCATAATCAGCTGACGAACGTGCATTGCAAATAAACAAATGACATCTTTGCTTTGCTTGCTTTGTTAAACGTAGTCATGGTAGGCTATAGTGTTGTGCTGCAAATGGAACTTACCGACTGCGGCATGATAATGCGTTAACGCATCCGACAATTGACCTCGGGCCAAAAAATCTCGCCCAATTTCTAAATGTCTATCGATCTCAGCTTGTGTGGCAGTTTCAGCACCTGTTTCGTAAAAGCAAACATGAATTAGAACCCGGTTTGGAAGGTTTATTGCATTGGTCTGCTTCAAAACAAATCTCTTGTTTGACTGCATTGTAGGACACGTCAGTAGTTACTCTGGCGTTGTCTCGTGAAGCAATAACGAAAAGAAGCGCCACTACTTACCATCGAAGAATAATTCTATTATTAGAAAGAGCAGCACAGTGCCTAACCTCCGGCTATCGGCCAACTGTGACGAATCGTGAATATTTAACAACATTGCCGAATCGTATTAACTCCGTTTTCAAGTGCAGATTCAGTATTTTTCCTCTGCAGTCCACTGCAGTCTTCGTCCCACGACACCGACCGGAACTCTACAAAACAGTACTCGTTTCTGGCCTGTGATATGATTGCGTCCAGAGTGCGTGAACACTGTAACTTGCGAACTAATCCAAACTCACTTAACTTAACTTGTGATGAATTTGATGCTGAATGCAACCCGCGAACGAGTGTTTTCCGAGTTCGGGAGCCTCAGCTGCTTTTTTATGCGGACAATTGACGTGTTGACATTTTTTTACAGGTGCGCTGTGTGGTACTCTCTGATTGGTCGGATATGACGTTATGAACCATTCGAACAAAAACTCAAATAAATATAGCGTTTTGAAAATAACTATTAAACTTAAGGTTTTTTTTAAAGGTTTTGCACATTATAACATTGGTTATACACAACACATTGGATTAACTGTAAAGTTTTCTTTACATAAATGTGTTGCCTTGACCGTTGATCAAGGTTTATATATTTAGCTCGTAAAATTGCGTTTATAACCATGGGGCGTGAACTTTTGCGCTATTTGAATGAGCAGTTTTTGAGGTAGCTTGTCTTATTGCTAATGTAACTTATTAATTCAATATTTAGTTCCTCTAATTTGTAACCTAATGTTTTGCGGTAATGAAAGAAAAGAATACTATTTGCACATTCCATCACACTGTCCGTAGTAAACATTTATTCTATGGCATTGCTCATCCACTGCTACATGACATTGATAATACATATTTTTTAACATAATTCATAAAACATCCAAACCACTACTCTACCACTTGTGCAAACTGTGCGGGTCACGATTTTCCAATATTACCTCATCGATAAGTGCCCGCACATCGTACGAGATTTCCGTGTTACGCAAATCAAACTGCTGGAGAGTTTTATTTTCGTACACCCGCTGCAATAGCCGCTCGCCCATCGCAGGCAAAAGACGGTTGGAAGAGATGTCGAATCGTTTGATCGTGTAATTGAATCGAATCAGCATCAGCAGGTACTCTTCGATCTGCTCGTCGATCGAGCAGCAGCTCAGATTGAGCCTGGAACACAAGGTAGGAATACACAATTAGAGCCAAACACGCCGCACGCAATCACGACTACTTACTCCTGCAGGGGCATGTAGAACACACTGGTGATAATTAGGCTGGCCCCTTCGGTAAGAATAGGATTGAGTCTCAAATCTAATCGTTCAATTTGCCTGTGCCGTAGGCGTCGTGTAAGTTCTTGAACGCTGTCTGGTGCTACAGATGGGAAAGATTATTACAAATATTATAACCAAATATTACCATCCTCATAGTTACGCTTACACAAAAAGTTATTGGTGAGGACAACCTCGCGCACGTTGGGGAACGAGTTCGGTTTGATTGGTTCGCAGAATGCGCGCAACCCAATATCTCCGCATCGACAGTGAGGAAACGCGATCGTTCTCAAGTTGGGACATCCCCTGCCAAGTGCGGCGCTGATACGTTTCATCATAGTCGGCTCGAGTTTGCTGCTATGTAAGCGGAACTCCGTCAACTCACTGCATCGTTCGAGACCCTGGGTCATCAGTTTCACATCCATCTCCGTGATTGTGGCACAACCGAGGAAGAAATTGTGTCCCACATCCTTCACATCGTACGTGAGGCTGATGCGCTGCAGACGCCGCAGGTTCGCCAGAACTACATCCAACGGAATGTGGTCACTGTTATCCGACAAGGACGGTTGTAGACGCTTGATGCGCAATTCGCGCACGAAGGGTGAACATAAATCGACGACCTTTTTGATGCCTTCCTGATCGTAATCGTGCGGTTTCAGGTGCTCGACCATCTCCGACAGATGCTGTTCGAGGTAGATCCGTATCCAAGGCTTTGTGCCTACTTCGATCGGAACAAAAGTGCGCCAACGGTGATGAAACGCACGCTTCCAGAAAGCATCACTTCGTACGCGTGAACACAACGTCTCCAGCGGAAAGTTAAGATCGAGCAGATCGAGCAGATACTGACGATCCTCGCACAGCGGAATTTCGCGGAAGTAGGGCACCGTCATCCAACTGTCGGCAATCGCTCTAAGGCAGAGGATTTTTAACGGTTCCGGGACATTTAGGTCCCAGTCCAGATTAATGGCATCGAGCTGACGATTCTTGTCTCGATTCAGATGCCGAGCACACATGTATGCCCGGTAGGTGTTGAGGTCCAACGTGTTTGGATACTTCATCGGAAACTGGATCGTTGGGTAGGATCGATGGAATAATTACACACTTTTTGGAGCGTTCCGACGCACTAAACAATCGTTCGCAACCAACGCAACAGCTCCGCTCCCAGGCCGGGAGGAGTAACAACAGTAAGTTTGCAACGACGACAAAGTGTGTTTGATCGATATTTAAGATACCGGGTGCAAACTTTCCGATTGCTATACACCCACTTGTTGCACTACTTATAACCGTACGCTTATTTACGCCACTACTCGTACGCGTTCCACAACGTCTTGTTGTTGTGGCACTGGGACAACAACTGGTTATTCGAATCTACATGCGGTGCTGCTTGCCCTGCGAATTTCCCGATGCTACACGAGAAAAATCGTTGCTTACTTTTCGGTGTAAGCGGGGGAGAGAAAAACGAGCGGCTCACGAACGACGTATGAAGCGTTTTCCTTTTTTCAGACTCACGGCAACAACGGACGATATGGGGTAGACAAGCTAACGCCAGCTGTCTGGTCGGTTCTGCTGTTGACCACCCTGGGGCAAGGTCTACGTACGTTGAGTGACGATAGACTACCGTTACTTGTTCGGTGGTTGATTCAACTGTCCCTGTCGATCTTATTGTAGTTAAGTGAATAGATAGTTCATACAAAAATACATTCAAAATTACATGCATCGTGCCCAAAAGCAGATCCGCTTCGATCCGGCCCATATCACCTCATCTTATGAGCGATAAACGCTCGTGTACGGTGTCGCGTGCAATATTGCTAAATTTAAATGCCCACCCTCCTCCATCTTCGTAGCGGATGTTTTATGCCTTTTTTGTTGTTAGTTGGCGGCCATCGTCGTTTCGGTGGAAATCCTCTCGAAAATTATGACGTTCACTACCAGAGGAAAAGTAAAACCAACAAACAAAAACACAACAACGAAAAATCAAGACACATCTGCTGCGGTTTTATTAGCTCGTATTAACTGGCACAGTCGTCACTGGTCAAGATGAGGATTTTATCATTTGCGTGTCTATATCGCCCCAGTAAACACGACGAACAGATCACGACCACGTTGATCTTACGCGACAGGAAGGGCACGGTAAAGGGCATAAATCAAGAAGGGGAAATGGAATAAGGATGGGTTTACATAAATTTACCATTCAACTTATCATTTTCCTTATTCCGTTCATCTTTAGTTGCGTATGGCAATGTTCAAGGTTGATTTTGACTAAATTATATTGTTTATAATGTCAACAAAGCGTAGATTTTCGGATGAAATAGTTACTTTTTTTGTTTGTACTCTATGAGCGAATATTAATGTAAACTCAGCATCATAATACGAATTAGCTAGCAGCGAAAATCAGGAGGCTGAGTTAATAAATGTACATAGCGTGACCTTCAAACGTAGGACGAGGTGGCCGAGAGGTTAAGGCGTTGGACTGCTAATCCAATGTGCTCTGCACGCGTGGGTTCGAATCCCATCCTCGTCGAACGAGTTTCTTTTTTTCATATTCGTTTTTTGGTTTCAACCATACGTTATGGATTATGCTTCCGTTCAGCTTTAGAGGGGATGTATCAGCGCATTTATAGTGGTTGTATTATGTTACCCTATGTATCAAAGATATGGTAAGAGAATGTTTGTTTTTTTAGAAGTACTGATTCACGAAATAGGAAAAAAGAATATAATAACGGTTTTCTAATCGTAAACAAGATGCCCGGGGCCCAACATGACGAGGTGGCCGAGAGGTTAAGGCGTTGGACTGCTAATCCAATGTGCTCTGCACGCGTGGGTTCGAATCCCATCCTCGTCGGTGAGAAATTTCTTTCTTTTATCAATATAATATATAAGTATGTATATGCTATATTTTCTCCCAATGTGAAAATCTTACGCAACATTAGGCAACCTATAAACAAACAAGTTTTCCTCAACTCTGGCTATGCGTTTTACTACACAGAACAAAAAGTAACAAGAAACGTCGACACCGGGACTTCGTGGTATAATCACATATTGTAATATATGTATATATATATTTATTTCTTGTTATATAATATTTTTTGGTATTTATACTCATATATTCTCATCCTCTCTTCCGCTTTTTTTTTGTTTGCTCTCATTTTCTTTCGAATGAATAATTTACTTTCTTCCGCAATCAAAGCCAGACCTTTGCTTGCTAGCTCAGTGGCGGCAGCTGTTAGTGTGTGTGTGTGTGTGTGTGTGTGTGTGTGTGTGTGTGTGTGTTT
>JXWZ01014075.1:0-21570 GCA_000956215.1 Anopheles farauti No. 4 | reverse complement strand
TCATGGGGTTATGGAGTGATGTTGGGCTCATGTGCGGTCCTTTTGCCACTATATGAAATGGCGAGAAAGCGAGATTATAAACATGGGCAAACACAATTAGTAATGGGACTACACTAATATCTAACAGCTGCTTGCACAGTCCCTTACGACCACCGTGCTAAATTCGATCAAAACATGCACGTATAGGTGAAATTAATGTAGTACTGTTGTAAGTTTCAGCAAATTCACTAATATCTTTTCAAGCTTCTTTTACATTCTCTCAATAATGGAAAAAAACTCTCACTCCATTCGCCTTTTATTTATTTTTGTTTTGGTAATGCATTCAAATCTATACATATAATTTTTTTAAATTCATACTCAAAAAATCTTCTAACTATATGTTGCATTTCCTACATCTCCAGGATGTGCAATAGAATGATGACAGTACCAAAAAAACTTAGCTAATATTTATAGATATCGTCACAGATGAGAGTGTAATTACTTCCATTTTTTATTTACAAATAAAGTAGACCCGAAATACGATAGAAAGACACTATATAAAAATATACTTTGGTTTACTACGAGCTAAAACGACGACAACGAAGATAAATATCCAACATAGTGGATATTCAAAAATAGATTCCCGCCTAATTAAACCAATGGATTGCATGCTTATGGCAAAGCGAACGAAACCTCCAAGCAGGCGTAATTTGATTGAAAGCATTTCGGCAGCAAATGTCGCCTTTTCGGTGGCTCACTTCACCCACTATCGTCCCCGGTAACGATAGCGAACGGCCCTTATCGGAGATTAAATCCTATTGGATTTTACTGCTCCTATTGGCTCCTGAGCAGCAACAGCAGAAGCGCCCGGGTGTGCCTGACCGCACAAATTCATCTTATGCACAACGCTCGTTGAACAATGGAGGGTCCTCCAGTTCGAGTTCGGTAAAGTTTCCGTTCGGAACCGTGAACCGGCCGGCCCTGTGAGTGAAGGGTTTTAGTGTTTTTTTGCTCTCACGACTCCATGCAGAGACTCCGACGGTGGCAGCGCAAGCGATGTGCTCGCAGTGTAAACAGTACTTGTCCGTGGGGGGAAAAAACACCACATATAAAAAACAACCTCTAGCCGACATCTGCTCCTTGCACGTCAACACAGACGGAAGGAGCGAAGCGGGGCCACCGTACGATACGGCAGGATGATGGCTTTTAAGTAACAACCCGTCGTCACCTCGGGCTGTGTGACGAGAAAATGGGCACCCATTACAGGCCGATCCCGTGGGCAACCGTTCCGCCCTTGCCGTGAGTTCATTAGTATCCCACAGTACAAGCAATAACACCAGCATCAACATGAAAAAAGGATATAATAAAGCCGATGGCCTGCAGCGCCACTATTGATGCGCTGGACGATGATCCCACCAGCGCGAACTTGCCCCACTTCATGCGTGCGGTTCTGATCAAAACGACACTCCTTCCAGAGCCCTTGCGGGCCTGCTTTTGTGGGGCGATTTGATGGAAATCAGCTTGCGAAAAAGGAACACTTTAACACCCGCCCAAGCCGCCCGATGTATGTCATATGTGGGGAAGTTTTTTTTTTTTTTTTCTATGTTTGTCACAGCTTTTGCGTGGATTTTCGACACACAACACGGTCGGAAAAGCCACGTGCCGGTTTTGCGCACAAATCGATCTATCGAGAAATTATCGTCTAATTTGTGGTGCCAATGAGCAACGATTTTTGGCGCAAGTCACACACACTCTCTCCGGGTCGGATACCGGGTAGCGAATGTGGAAAGATTGATGATTCCGTAGGCTGAGCATTTAATGGTAGCCTTCACCCGCTCCCCTTTCGGTGCGGTGTTGGATTTCAGAGGGCAAAAAAAAACTACGACAACCGTTGACGATGGTTGTTTTGTATCATAATTGTATGATGAAAATGAATCTGTCGACAAATGAAACGCACGAATGGTGATGATTGATGCCAGCTTGGATGATGTGTCGAGGTGTATCTTAAGTGTAGATTATGCTTAAGTAGGATTTTACCATGCGTTTGTTAGTTTTACGTCTCATTTTGATGACGATCCATCGCATTAAACTCACACAATGGGAGCATATAATCCGATCGCTCATCAACGCAAAACTAAGCCGATTTATTGTGCCAATTGCGACGCAAAAAAACAGTTCGCAACAAAGTTGCCTCGTTGCGTTGCCCATCGCCGTGCAAAAAGGTTCGTAACGTGGTCTCGTGCCCTGCAATTGCGCTAAGTGCCGACACAAAATCTGCTACCAACAGCGCTTTTACGACGCACCTCGTCGTATTCGGTCGACGTGCTTTACAGCTAGAAAATGCAACCACGGCCAACTAGAGGTTGGAAAGCTCACCCACCATCATTGCGCGCGTTAGGCAACTTTTATGGACCACCCCCTAAAACACTAAACTAGACCGGTTCGACCGAGGGAGATGCGTTGTTGGAATGAATTTGCATAGTTCTCGTAGCGGCGGGTCTCGTAAAATGTGTTAGAAAACTTTTATTTTACTTTTTTTTGCCTAGCTCTCCCGCGTATTAAATGGACGTTTGGACGCTTTGTGATCGAAACGAGCCGCTTTGATGAATTTGGATGAATCTTTTGCTTTGTATAAATAATATAATAAATTAAAATTTTCAGCACATGTTACTATAACTTCATTTTAAAATTCGGTATGTGGTTAGAAAAATGCATTAAGCGCGTAAATTTGCATACAATTTTTCCTCAATAATGGCACGGAAAGAGGCCACCGTTAACAAGAAATATGATGAATATGGAATAAATCAAGCAGGAGGCTTTGAACATAACAAACCACGGCAGACCTGTTCATACACCTGACTTCGCGCGAATTTGTTTTTTAATTTTTTAACTATTTAACAAAAAAAACCTCCACAAACATTGACATGCGTTTATGCATTGATCGATCGCTGGGAAAAGGTCGGTTAAAAATAGAAAGAATATAGTTTAAGACTATCAACAAATCTGTTCAATAATATCAATATTTTAATAATAGATCTATCTTGCGAAGGTTTCGTTAGCAAAGGGTACTAAAGGTTATGGATTATTCTCGTTCTTCTTGGAAACAGCACTGCTATCAATTTGCATGCATCGGAGAACGCAGCGTGCAACGCGATGCAACCGATCCCGCGATCCATTTCTGGCATGCAATTCGCTCCCAAACCGTCGTTCATTATTACCGCCCATCAGTTGCGATCTACCGAACGTGTCTCTCCGCATACACCGATACACCGGACGATAATTACCCACCGCCGTACCGAAAACGTGGTAACGCAGTGAAGGTACGCTTGTTTTACCCCACGCCACGGCTCGTGTCAAGCTGCTCTAACACGGCTACGACACGACTCATCAGCATGCAATCGGGGTTCGAAAAGCGACGAGATTGCACTTGCCGGCCAATTTTAACACCCTTGATACGGCAGGCACAAAAACTGACCGGACGGAAAAAAAGGTGTCTCTTCAAATCATGCATTCGTAAGCGCGGGAGTTGAAGTGACGAATAGCACCCGGATGGTAATCGAAGCCAAGGTAAAACAAAAAACCCTTTCTGCAGCGATGAGTAATCGGCTCCTTTGCAAGGGTACGGGTTCGTTCCGTTCGTCGTGTTGCCCTTGCCGCGACCTAGCTCATTTCGATGGTACGTACACTTCACCCGAATGTGAATTTTCGGACCAACCCATAAGCGATTAATTGGATAAAGTGGATAGTGGATCTCCATCTTGATGAAGCGCCCGGTGCGGTGTAGCCGGGCTAGCCCTGTAGCACTGGCACAGTTCGATGTCGGTTGGATGCGTTGTTCGAAGCGTACGGTTGTGTGAGCGGCGGATAAATTAAATTTATATCTCCGATACGGTGGCTGCTGCAATCGTTTCATTAATTGTTGTTGTTTTTTTTTTTTTTTTGTTTCACCATTTAGCCTTCACCTCAGATGCGATAATGCGGCCATGGCACTGCGCGGCTGGCGACTGTTTGGGGTGGCCGGTACCATACTGGTGTACGTCGGCGGCATACTGTTCCTGTCGTTCGTAAGCCTGCAGGGACCGCAGCAGAAGCGCGGCGGTCATGGGCCGCGCGGGTACGGCGAGTTCGAGACGATCCGCAACCGGGACCTCGGCCTGATGGGCAAGAAGCCACCGCTGCAGTGGTGCACCGAGCTCCACTACCTGGACGCGCCGGTCCGTGCGCCCCGCAAACCGCCCAAACTGCTGCAAACCTTCCCCGGCCATTTCGTGAAGAAGTTCAGCGTTTACAACTACCACGGCAGTGGCAGCAGCAGCGGTGGCAACAGCCACAACAACAACAATAACCAAAACCTACACTCAGTGCCGGGTGGTGGTGCCGGCGGCCGGACGGACGATGGTAGCAACGCGGTACCGTCGACCGGTGCCGCATCCGGCCACAGCTCCTCGCATCCCGGACGGCCTAACAGTGACGCACCTAGTGGTAAGCTAGTCGATAGTGATAGCGTACGAAGCAGCGACGTGTGGCGTGCTAAGGGAGCGACACACCACGCGAAACCGGAGCTGACGGCGCTCGTGTCCTTCCCGGGCAGTGGCAACACCTGGCTGCGGTATCTGCTGCAACAGGCTACCGGTACGATGGCACACACGCAGGGCCTGGGGAAAAAGGAGAAGGTTCGCTTATTAAGACACCGTTGTTTCTTGCATCCTTACAGGTATCCTTACCGGCAGTGTGTATAAAGATTACGGGCTCCTGAAAAGCGGTTTCCCAGCGGAGAGTGTCGCCAACGGTTCGGTACGTACCTAACGCGTCGTACCGCGTTTAAACCGAAACACACATTTCTGGAACATTGTTCGGCTCTAAACCACACAAACGACGACCACAGATTTGAACGATTTTACATAGGATTTTGCAATCAATATCATACTGATTGGGTTTTTATCCCGCTCTGCCGCAGGTTCTGGTAGTTAAAACGCACGAATGGGGCCCGCACGCCTGGGCCCCATACACAAAGGCGATTCTGTTGGTGCGCGATCCGGAGCGGGCCATACTGGCGGAGTTTAATCGTCAATCCGGTGGACACGTGGGCTTTGCTTCGCCCGACCGCTACCGACGGACCAAGGGTCGATGTAAGTGGACCCGAAACGAAACCCGGAAGCCGGCTAACCGCACTAACGCCTACACTCCTCCATGGAATCGTTTCAGATTGGACTCAATTTGTAAAAAATAAGCTTTGGGCATGGGAACAAACGAATCTCTCGTGGGCGAAAAATTTCACCGGCGAGGTGAAGCTAGTCTTCTACGACGATCTGGTCGAAAACGTCGAAGGCACACTGCGCAGTATTCTCAAGTTCCTCAACTACCCCACGGAGGAGGTGAGCTTTGTGTGTCCTAAAAAAAGTGTTTTTTTTTTCGTAAATAAATATGAATTTCTGTGCTATCCACTTACAGGAGCTGCTGGCGTGCGCGCTCATGCGTAAGGAGGGAATTTATCGGCGCAAGAAACGCATCCTGCAGTTCGATCCGTACAGTCCGGCGATGCATGCGGCGATAGACGAAAAACGTGCCGAAGTGTATGCGGCGCTAGGACGCTATGACGCACATTAAGCAGAGCCAACATTGTGATTTATCGTTTCCTGATTTTACGTTAAGGGTTTCGGTTGAGAATTATTCAAACAAACAGCCGGTCGTATATTTCCATCTTGTTGTTGAGAAGGCAAGCAAAGGCGGTGCCTACTTTGCTCACTGTAGTATTGTACAAAAATTAAGTAGAACGTTAAACCTTTAAGTGACGATCCAGCATCCAGTACGAATCGGTTGTCCATATGTTCCCGCTCAAACCGGCTTCGTTTGAAAGCTTCCATATTGCCGATGTGTAAACAGCGACGACAGACAGTAGGTGCAGGATAGTTTTCAACTTTCTTACCAGTCCCCAAACCAATCTAGTCAGAAAAGAATGTTCACGTTGCGTATGCAGACGTGGTGCAGAGTCAGCGGGCAGAGCCAAAAATGTCTTCACCGTAACCAAAGTAATTGTGTAACATGATTTACCAACCATACCGCAATGGACGAAGCGGAAGTGCTATATAGAAACAAATATTACCCAAGAAGATGTAGAACAAAGTTGTAGACGCTGTAAGAAACCGGTAAGACTTTTAGAAACAACCTAGGAACAATAGCTACAACATAAGCAGACACACTTAAAAGGGACCGCGGCCGCGGGGACATTTGTTTGTAGTAGAACGTATGCGAATTTTACCACATCAGCGCCATTCCGGAAGCAGCCCGACCGGGGGGGGTGCAATTGGCGAAAAATAATCAGTATAAACTTCACCATGCAACGATTAGTAGAATGCTGTACGGTGGTGCGTGTGGAGTGTAAACGATGAAAAAAAAACTAACGCAATGTATGATAGCATTGGGCTGGTGTAAACGAATGTGCATTATTTGTCGACACCAGGGCAAGACACGGAATAAACTTATTTAGAGGTGTTAATACGAAAGTTGAGTCATATTTCATTTTTTGTCGCTCCTGAGAACATTCGCCGAAATGGTATTTCCTGTTTTTATAGATAAACTTCTTAATTTTTTCGCTACATATTTTTATTTATTTTAGAACCTTAATTAGCTTCCCGATTTATGCTCACATGCTGCTCTGCTAGCATGTATATTGTAAAATGTATTGATGAGCTTAAGACGCCCTCCTGTTGAACCGGATATTTCATACAGATGGGGTGGCCCGGTGGTGTAGTGGTAACGGTGCCGGTCTTTCACACGACAGGACCGGTACCAGGATCCCATTCGGACCGTCTCCCCCTAGCGAGGAGTGACTAACCAGCTATGGTGGTAACATCAGTATAGAAAGCCAGCCGGTAAAATGGCAGGCATGACTTCGATCGTTACGCCAAATAGAAGAAGAATGAAAACTATCTGTTCAGTAAGCTAAAATGTAGACTGAAGTAACCCTATTACTGAATATGAAGACCCTAACACAAAGATCAACTATATTTTGATTACAACGAAGTTTTACATATTTTCAAAACAAACGAACAGTTTATCCGAAAAACACAACCATTCTGCGATCGTGTAAATTGTACTTATCTATATTCACCTCATATTCACCACGACCTATGTTTTCGTTGCAAATTAACTTAGATTTACCTAAAACAGCGCACATTCAACATACAACATTACAACAAACAGTAACTTTCTACTACCAGATTGCGTTTAAACGACAATAAGCATACACGAGCTTTGCTTACATACAATATCATCCACAAATAGTTAGCGGTTGTAGTTTTCCAACGAGTTTCTCAAAAAACTGGCACGTCAAACGCAGTGTGATGTTCTCAGCCCGGTTAGCCCATGTCAAATGTCTACACACGAGACTGACATTGACTTACCCAGAGGATCGGTGATGTTGTTACTGTTTGTATTATATTCACAAACAATTTTTGGTAAAAATACACCCGTCTAGGCCAATAAACAAGTGAAGCATATCAAAATCAAATGAAAATGTTACCCAAACACTAAAATCATCATCGTCAAACGGTCTGTCAAACCGAAACGGCAATATGGCCGCAGCAGTGACACACACCACACACCAGCAGACATAATGGTTTGCCATGGCTAGCAAAAAAACACTACCAACCCTACCAACACATCGCCGAAGTGAAAGCACATACATCATCAGCGAGTGAGAAGAGGTCAACGAACCGAACGGAGGTCTACTAGCAGCAGGCAACCTCAACAGCAGCACCAGCAGCAGCAGCAGTGCAAAAACCGTGCCGTCCCGCGTGCTTGTTCACTCGATTCGCACGTTTACGGTACCAGTTCGCTCCCGTTACAAAGTGCATCCTGCCAACCTGGATGCACTCGGCGAGTAGTGACCTCGGCGGTGCTATAGAGCCGCATGCATATAGTGTAGTGCATATGCCGTGCATTCCCCGCCCGTGACACGTACACGACGTGCCGTGTGTTTGTTTCGCGGTTCGCACATTCCCTTCCCTGTTTGGGCATCAAAATCGTAAGCGAACGGGAACGGTGCGTGCAAACGCGGAAGCGAGAGCAGGAGAGGGAATATACTGGCTGTTTTGTGAGTTTTCTAGTCCAGTGTGCTTGGTTCGTGGTATCGCGAGGAGCATAATATTATTGGTGACGTATTGGTTTGTTGTTCGGTTCGCAGCGCAGGAAGCCGTTGCCATTCCTGTGCGCCATTATATCGTCAGCAGCAGGAAAGAGAAGGAGCGATAGATTGTGTGCTAGATGATTTGCGTTAGTGGTGGAAGCAGGAGCGCGCGGGTGTGGTGAATAAATTTGACATTTATTTGTTATTGACCTGAGCACGAGTGTGCGCAAACGGGTACGGGTAAGAAAGGCGGGCGGGAGCGGTGCACCCGTAGTACACAACAACCGCAGCAACAGCAGCAGCAGCAGCGCAACCTTCTAGGCCACCCCGTCAACGTACTTGGCGCCGCGCGCGTTGTTGGAACGCATGAAAGGCAGCAGCAGCAGCGACGGCGAACTCACCGACCGCTCGAGGTCACCGTACGTGTGCACGCGAAAGAGCGAGCACGACTGGCAGTGGGAGTGAAAGAGAATCCAACTACGACGGACAACGACGACGACGACGACGGAGGACAAAAACCAACAACGGCAACAACAGCAAGGCCTCCTTAACCATCGATGACGACCGCGACGGACGGCGAGCAGCAGCACCAGCAGCGCACATAGACCCAAGTAGTTAGTAGTAGCGCAATCTGTCTTCGTGGAAAGTGACTGCCGCCGTCGGCGCCGCGAGAAAGGTGGCCCTATTCCATTTCTCCTCTTTCGCCGTGCCAAAGCCCGGGATTAGAAGTGTGCGCCAACATCACCAGACACATACGCACACACCGAACCGGAGTGGTGGTTGGTTCGTTATCGACGCAAATGCCGCGTCGCACCGTCCTGTTGCCTTAGTTACCGCCCATCCCCCTTTTTCGCCCTTTGATTGCGCTGGTGCCTTGCACCAACGACGACGAGGACGGGGGCTGTTTACAGCGAGCGGAGCCGCTTGGATCCCCGGTTTTAGTGCGCCATTTGTTGTTTTGTCGCGTGCAAATTACGTGCGACGTGCGATCGGTCCCGCGATCATCATCCGTGCCGCGCTGCGTGCAACCATCCCCATTTATTTGAGAAGATCAACCGGCCGCCACCGCCACCAGCGTCCATTCGAGGTCGCGTTGTGTTTAGTACGTTGATGTGTGCTACCGAGGCAAAAGTGTTGACGCGCAGTTAAACCGATTCGCAGGCGGCGGGGAGAAAAAAAAGCTCCGAAAACAACGCCACTGCGATTAGCAACCCGTCAGACAGACAGAAATTTGCAACAAAAAAAAAACGGTACAACTAATACCTGGAGGTGTGGTGTATGTGTGCTTGTGTATATGTGTGCGATTGGCACACGAGTGAAAGTACCTTCCTTTACCCTCGTTGCGATCGGCACACATCGTGGGATTAGTGAGTGCAGTGCGAGCTGCATTTTACACTGCACCGAAGACGGTGCACTTCGTGCAACCCTTGTTTGTGTTAGTGTGTGCTGGTGTGTGTGTGTGTGGTATGTGTGTGTCTGCCACTGGCATTTGATCGTGTTCACGTGGCCATCGTGATGGTTACGACGGTACGACGGTCGCATCACGTCCTAAGAGTATAGTCGAGAAGAAAACAAAAAGAACCTCTAAACACTCACCGACCACGACCTCGTCTCCTCCCCCCATCATCCCCCCCGTTATCCTCACCCCCGGGAGCGGGAGCGCAATGTGTGTGAGCCGTGGGCAGAGGGACAAGAATGACGCAAGAAGAGGTGCTGCTGCCGCCGGCGAATCGGTACGAATCCTGCTGCCGTCTGTGTCTGTCCGTCGACGAGCCTAACTGCAGTCTGTATCCGGTGCATCCGGAAGACGGCCCGATCGAGGGTCAGCAACATCAGCAGCGCCTACCACACCAACAACAACAGCCACCACAGCAAAACCATCTTACCACCCACCACCCCCGCACCGAGCGGTTGATCGAGATGATTCTGGAGTGTACCTCGATACAGGTAAGAGTTCCGACGGTGTTCGCTGCATCTTTCTTCCTCAAACGCGCATTTGTGCGTTTGTTTGCTACCGACCTTCCCCTCCCGACCCATCCCGTTCTGTTCAAGGACGCACGACGGTGCGCACACGGGTGAACATTTCATTTGGTTTTTGTTGATACGAATCCATTTGCGTCGATGAAGTCGTTTTCTACACGCCACGCACAACGCGCAATAAAATCGTTAGTATAAAATTAAAATAAATATTACTAATAGATGAGCAATTTTTTAGAAGGTTAATTTAAAACAACCAAGAACCAGAAACCATAAAATGTTGCGATTTTTGTTAACAATTATTTTTTCCTCGTGAAGACGAAGGAACCGCAGGGTTATTTTAAATTATTGATAATTAAAGAATCAAATCGATCTACGAATGCTATTAACATTCAGAATCGATTTCTATTTGGAATAATAAAAAGTATGTTTATGACTTTTTTTTCATCAACACTTAAAACTTTTGAGCGTTAGTTTGGCTTAAACGTTTTCGTGGACTCAAAATTGTAAGGTTGTTAATAAAAATAAAACTTCCAAAACCGAGTCGTTAGTGTTAGACCGTGAACTTTTGAAACGTGATTCCTCGGATAGTGTACATTTGTCACTATCACATTTCCCTGGTGTAACATTATGTTAACATTAAAAATATGTTAATAATGCGATACAATCAAAATAGTAGATCTTTTAAGATAGAGTTATATTTATTTTAATAATTTTTTTTAAGTTTTGGGATGCTTTTGCTTACACAGACGGAAACAAATTAAATCAATTGAACTATGTTTTTGAATGTAAAAAATGAAACCGGTTTTTGAACAAAAATTTCGGTCTGGACTTCGGAGGAAATGATACAAAAATGATCATAAAAATCATAAAGTAATTGTGTCATTCCATTGCCCGTCCATAGCTATCGCCACTAACTCGATGTATTGTCTAGGGTTGCTTCGATGGTTGTCATTGAATTACGGCGTGTTCTGGCGTGCAGCAATGCACGGAGCAATATTTGTTGATTATCTAAATTGTTTTATCCATTTAAATTGTAATTTTACAAACTCGAACATTTAATTCTGTCATGTTCTTGCACTTTGTCTTCTTCGGTACATTTTGTTCAAGATTATTTGCCTTTAATCTGGCACATTTGTATCTGCATTCGCACTCTGCGCCGGATTAATTGAATTTTTGTTAACACTGTTTTATTAACTTTTGCAATAGAATTTTTGTAAAAAAAAATCTTTTGTACATTGCACTGCAGAACGTCAAAGACAGGGTACCATCGAAAGTATGCAATCCGCAGTATACGAATGGGCTAAAACTACTGACTAAACGTAACCCGCTGGGAACAGCTGTTCTTTACGCGTTCGTGCCAAGCAGCTTTATCTGTTCTCCTCTACTTATCCCAACCGTGAGACTCGACCGGCGCACGCGTATGTGTGTGTGTGCATGATGTACAGCAGCTCGTAAGCGCATTCGAAGTCTGCTGCTCCACGTAAGTCCGAGGCCAACTGGCGCGCGCGCGCGCATATACGCTCTCGTTTGCGCCTTCTCTTTGTGCCTGTGGTGTGGTGACGACGACGACTACGACGACGAGGACGGCCCTGTACCGCCGCGTTGTGCTGATGACGCGACCTCCTGCACGACCGTTCACCCGCCGGCATGCCCTTCGCGACACACATTCGCGCGCTCTCTTTCGTTCACACACAGCAACAAAAAAACAACAACAACAAAAACAACAACAGCAAAAGGAAACGAGAAGCACCGCACACTTTGTTTCGCGTGCGCCACACCACACACGCTCACACGTTTGTTACTCACACGTTCTTCTTCTTCTTCCTCTTTCTCTTCTTGCACTGCGCATCGTTCTCAGATAACCTTGGAGGAGGACTACCCGGCGAAGGTCTGCGAAAAGTGTGTCGAAACGCTCGACAAATTTTATCAGTACCGGAGGCGCTGTCTCGCCAACGATCAGATACTCCGGACGGAGCGCCAGCGGTTGAAAGGCCAGCGGAAGGGCAAAAGCAACAACCATAGTAGCAACAACAATAACAACAATAGCGAGGAAGACGAGCAGCAGCGGAAGGGCGACCGACATGGGACACCGCCAACACCCGTCGCGGGCGGTGGGGAAAGCAGTGGTGTTGGTCAGCAGTCGATGATGTTGGTACCGGCGATACGGATAAAAAGTGAACCGCTGCCATTGGACCCGCACCCGCACCAACGGGTGGAGGTGGGTGAGCAGGAACCGGGCACATCTCCGGGGCCGGATGCCCTGGTGGAAGGTGGTGGTGGTGGTGCGTCGTCCATACTACGCAGTATACTGCTGCAAACGCGTGAATCCACCACGAGCCGTTCGTCACCGAACACGGAACCGGAATCGCCTCGGCACACACCGCAACACCACCTGCCGGCGCATGTACCGCCGGTGCCGGTGACGCCGCATGCACCGGACGACCCGGACGAACCGGACGACGAGGAGAAGGACGTTAAACCGTCGCTACTGCAGCAGATGCTGCTACAGCAGCAGGCAGCCACCGCTAGCACGCCCCCGGCTAACCGTTCGCCCGTGAAGATCGCCACCGACGTCAACAGTGGCGAAGGGATCACCGGTGGCACGAACTCTTCCACCGCCACATTTTCCCCGTCCTCCTCATCGTCGTCTTCGTCCCTGTTGAAGCGAATGTTGCTCGATGGGAGCGGAACGACAACCAGTGCCACAACCGGTGGTGGTGGCGGTGGTGTCTCCTTAGAGCAACCCCCGCTGGAGGGAACGAGCTGTCAAACGCAACGCTGCCACCACACCGCCAAACCCGAACCTCCGTCGAGTGCCACCAACACACCGTCGCCACCGCTCTCATTAGGGGGAAGGGCGAGGGAAGAACCTCCCGCTGTCGACGTGCCTTCCGCTAGCGAGACACCGCTCGCGTCTCAGCTACGCTCGATACTCCTGCAGCACCGAGCCACGGCACTGGCTCGCACCGCCTCCATGTGTGATTTGAGTTCGGAGCAGCAGCTGCAACAGCAGCAAACAGCCCCAGCCGAGCGACCGGAGGTCTCGTACGTGCGCAGCCTGTTCCTTCGCAACGATTCCGACTCGGAGAGTGAACCGCCACCGGTGGAGGACCAGCGGGAGATGCTGCTGTACGCGATGTTTCAGGAATTGCGCGCACGGCACCAGCACCACCAGCAACAGTTTTCGTCCGACTCCGATGATGACACGGCGGAGGAAGACGTGCCGCAGGACTACCGGTTACCGAGCGTCCGGCGCCGCAGCACGGACTCGATGGAGTCGCGCGGCAGCACCAAGCGGCGCCGAATGGAGTATCCGTGCTTGCTGTGCGGGCGAACGTTCGCGGGCCGCACGAAACTCGTGCAGCACATGCGTACCCACATGGGTGTGCCTCCGCTCGGTGTGCCGGACGGTGGTGCGTCCGGTGGGTCAGCTTTCGGTGCGGCTGCAATAGCGCCGGCCCCGTCCGCTCTCCCTTCCGCGGCCAGCATGGCGGGTACGGATGCATCAGCATTGCTGTCAAACGGTGGGAGTGGCGGATTGAACGATCCTGAACACCAGCCGTATCAGGAGCAGCACCACCATCCCCACCACCACCACCACCACCACCACCACGACAACGAGGACGAAATCGATGCGCTCGAACGGCGATCGTACGCGTGCTACATCTGTGGCGCCGATCAGAACAACCTGCACCAGCTGAAGGAACATCTGCTAGCGGCACACCAGGACCGGATACGGTCGCGCGGGCGAACCCGCGAACGCCAGAAAGCGTCGATCGCGTGCGAAATCTGTCAGCGCCAGTTCCGGAGTCAGTTCGCGTACGGCGAACACATGCGCACGCACACCGGCGAACGGCCGTTCCCGTGCGATCAGTGTGATAAGCGGTTCCCGCGCCGGTTTCAGCTGCTCGGCCATCTTTACAACGTTCACAAGCAGTCGTGGGTGGCGGACGAGTCGAAGGCCAAGTTTGCGAAAAAATGAACCCCCGGAGGTCAGGGTTTCCAGCCCTTCAGCGCCCCTCCATTTCCTGTGTGCTTCGAGCAACAAACACGAATTTTACTATGCCTTTTAGGATGTAGTGGATATTTTTTTGTTTTTTTTTTTTATTATTGTCTAGTGCGATAATAGGTCCGAGACACATGTGTTATGTTTTTTTAGTAGCGTAATTGTTGATAGTTATACAAAAATGAAACAGAAAATATACTTATACACACATATAATATTTTTAACATCGCTGTGTTTGTTTTCTTGGTTTGTGGTTTCTGACACACTGCAGGGCTCTAGTATCTACTCTACCAGGAAGTAAACAGTGAGAAAATGCTGGCTTCTTGGCTGGCTGAAGACCCTCCAAAGCATCATTACAAGATGATAGGATAGAACATGGAAATGATCCGATTTTTTTCGCGAACGATGTTTCATCACACCAATCAATTACGAAACTAAATAATAATGGTTACATCGTAATCAATATACTGCATGGTTTAATAATCAATTTTATCTGCTAGGAATGAAATGATCGAACCGAAATTGACTAAATTTGAAAATATCTTATTCACCACTCACAGTGGTGAATTTTAACAGCTTTCATCGCACAGTGGTTTAACACCGCTCAAGTGTTTTATTCGCTTCAAATAATTTATTGGCATCAATATTTTATAGTTATGTCTTACATTCGTTATTCTTCTTTAACAATAAAAATTCTAATGAGACCTATGACGGTTGTATTTTGGCTATGTTTTAAATATATTCCAGATGTTCTAAACAATTTGCGTATTGGTCCGTGTTTGCGTTTCCTGTGATGGACAAATTTCAACACAATATTCAATAGCAATTAATGAAAACCTTTATAAAATTTACAGAACTCGAGATTTTGCCGTTCTGAAAGCGTTTTTCTTCCAAAATAATCTAATTCAACTGATTTTCCAATACACCGGTTCGTATTGTGAATCGGTTCCAGGTACACTTTCGTTTGCGTTTACATCATGCTAGTGCAATGCTTCACATTTCGCTTGTAAACAAACTACCTCAGTCAGACAGGTAAACAACCAGGACAGGAAGTGCGAGGAAAACAAACAAGTCTGATCGTAAATATCGTTCGCAAGGTGCCGGTGTCTCTGTCCGGTGCCGTTTAGAAATGGAGACTTGTACATTGTGAGTCACTTGAGAATTTCGTTTAACAAATTTTAACAATTCCTAATGAGTCTAATGCTTTACAATTCGGATCCCCACACAGTGCACAGGACTTCTTCTGTCGGCTCTGCGCATCGGAAGGCGTTATAATACATCCACTCTTCCCACCGGGTGATAATGATCCCAAGGATGAACTGGTGCGAATGATCGAAGTCCTCACGTCGGTACATCTCGCACGGGTAGACGATGCGGGTGCAGTAATATGTGATAAATGTTTGCAAATTTTGGATCTGTTCTGCAAATTCCGCGAAGAGTGTCTGCGACAAGACGTACTCATACGCACTCGACGGACGTTGCTTGGTGAGGTCTTTGCGGGACAACGACTGCAGCTGAATCAGCAACCGCAGCAAGAAACCGCTTTCCTCCCCTCGATAGCAGCAATCAAACAGGAAAACGTGGAAGTCACGGACGAAATTACCCAACCACCGATAACGGATGTTGTGGAAGAGATTATCTGCACACCTACTCAATTGATCGAATCTCAAAACTGCAAGGAAGAATGCGATGAACTGCGGGAAAAGGAACAGTTTCTAGTCACTGAAGAGATCGCGCCTGCTACTCCAGTGCAAGGCGAAACAGTCTTGCACCACTACGGTGCCACCCATGACATGACACCACATCTTGGCTCTAATAATTCCCCTAATATGACGCTGCATCATTCTACGGCCTCCGACTTATCCATCTCGGCCGATGTGCCTGAGGTGTCGCAGGAAAAAGGTGCCGGCACGGCTAGCAACAAAAGCGCCCTTTCAAAACCGCCCAGTAAAACCACCAAGCACGGCACGCGTACAACACGCCACGTTAAGCGAAAGCCGAAGCCAAACTTCAAAAAGCCACCCCCGGGTTGTGAGCAGTGTCCGGGGGAAAGTTTCGCGACGTACTACGAGTACGATCAGCACATGAACCGGCGGCATACCTGGGACAAGAGTAACCGCAGCTCGTTGGCCTGCGATCCGTGCCAGATGCGGTTCACAAAGTCGTACAACCTGAAGCGACACATGTACGAGGTGCACCGGGAGCTCCCGCACGGGCTAACCGTCATTCCGTGTGAGCACTGCGGTGAGCTGTTCCTGCGCGGTAACATCCTCGAACGCCACATCGTCAAGGTGCACCGGAACGTCGAGAAACTGCGAGCCAGTGCCATTGCCACGACATAGTGTGCCATATTTTAAGATGTCGTATACAAGTAATCTATGTGATGTTTGGAGGGGAGGGGGTGTCTGTCTTTGTGAACAAGTGAGACTCAGACTGGAGAAATCATTCCAAGGAAATCGATCGACATAGGTGTAGAATTTAGGCGGTATAATGTTTCTTATCAGTATTTTTAGCATAAGGGAAACCGACTCACGTACGACGAAAAATGAACTGAGTTGAATGACTGTACCACAGATGAAAGGTAGACATAACCTTAATAAAATGATCTCTTGCTAACTGCAAACTTTTTCAGCCTCTCTAGTCAATTTTGAACAGCTTTAAAACAAGTGTCTCTAGGCGTCGATTGATTTAAACTACTATATGAGTCCCGATGAACTCTGACCTCTTCAGCGGCTATATCTCGTTTTAACGGGTAGGTCACGGTATTGATAGAGCGGTTTGTACGACACTGAAAAGGTACGTGTAAGTAGATCCAAATAGATACAATTTAAATGTTGTTTGAATCTCCTTATTAGCTTAATCCAAGTAGGCTCTCAATACCTTATTTTATTGCTTACTTATCGTAAGCGCTTGCAGATTTTCGCTGCAGCAGATAATGAAATTACATGCACACGCCAGCACGCCTCTAGGACGAAAAGATCAACCGTTCGGTCCGGTCCGGTTCGTTCATCTTAATGTCGCGCAAGTTGTACAGAATCCAGTCGAGATAGAACGCGACGTTGGTGTAAATGTCGGGCACCAGTGGATTGCAGTCGTTGACACCGAACGACAGCAGCCCTTGCAGGAAGTGTCGATCGTGCCGGCCAAACGGTTGCACCGTTTGCAGCGTAGAGCCGGACAACATCCGTGTGCACGGTCCGGTATGGTTGGCCGGCAAGCCATTCGCACAGATTTGCGCGTAGCTCTTGCGCAGCGGATAGTGGACGGTGTTGTAGCGCTCCTGGCAGTTGACCGAGTTGAGGTAGGTCGGGTTGCTGCTCACGATACGAGTTCCCAGCGCTTGCAGCCCACTGAGCGTGAACGTTTCCGGTTTGTAGCTGCGCAGCTCGATCGTGACGGGTAGACAGATTGGTCGCACATTCGGTTGGCTGATGTTGGCGGGCCGACGAAACTCAATCAGCGCGATATCATCGGTCATGGCAAGGGGTTTATAGAGGGGATGCAAGCGAATTGTTTCAATCTGAAGGATCTGATACGGTGGAGCACAGATCGTCTTGCCATCGCGCTCGATGCAATCCGTTTCCGTCGAGAGGTCGTAATCGCCCAATCGGATCGTGCGTCTGTGGGTGCGAGATGGCGAAGTGGTTCGTTAGAAGGATAGTGTGCAGTTTTTTAACTATTAGGAGTTACTTTAAACTGCAAAAACTACTTGGTAACGATCGACAACTGTATACTTACTCATGTCCATCATTATTGAAACAATGTGCGGGTCCTACCGCGTACCACTCACTTATCAGCGACACTTGACATAACGAATTCGTTTGATTCTGTCCGGCAACGGTCGTCTGTACCAGTCCGATCCAGGGATAGGCAAGAAAGCTATCGTTCGCTCCGGCCCTCGTGTACGGGCTGATGCCGCACGCGTTCATGTTCAGCAGCCGCAGCTTCGGGCTGTTGTCCACCAGCAACGGATCGGCACGGACCGAAGCCAGCGTGGGATTGATGAACTGGCCGATCCACTCCCGATACTTGGCTACGTCGGTGAAAACGGTGTACTTGCTACCGTCGCACAGTTCACCGTTCTCCTGCAGCGGCATAAACGACACGATGCCCCGCACGTACCAGCTGTCCGCGTACTGGAAGAACATACCACCGCCGCTGTCCCCGTGGCACACGCTCACACCGCCCATGCCACCACCACAGTACATGCCGGACGTGAGCGATATACCGTACACCTGCCGATCGCTGTCCAGGCACGTCCACGAGTCGACGACGGCAATCGACGCCTGGCGCAGATAGTCCGAGACGCGCTCGTGCTCCGTCAACCCGAAGCCCACGACCGTACCGTTCATGCCCACGATCAGCTCCAGGTTCGGTTCCAGCGTCCACAGGCAAACCGGCTGGATGTAGCGCGTCATCGTGATATCGGTGGCGAGCTTGATTAGCGCCAGATCATCGGCGACCGCGTTCGGGGTGAAGCCCGGATGCAGGATAAGCTGTTCCGCCAGATGTTCCTGCGATTGGGCGCTTGCTTCCGACAGCTGGTTGCGTCCCACCTGCACCGATAGTTGCTCCAGCTTTATCAACCCGCGCGACGTGTACAAGCAGTGGGCCGCTGTGGAGTTGTGTTGATTTTATTTATGCGTTATTATGCCACAAAAAAAAACACTACTCCACCTGTCAAAACTAGCTCCACTTACGTACCGGTAAGGATGGTGTTCCTGTCGACGATCGATCCACCGCAGACGTACTGGAACGCTTTGCCCTCCAGGTGGTAGATGGCGGTATGCCATGGCCAGTGGCCTTCCTTCGTTTCCGTGCCGTGCTGCACCAGGTACACCGTCTTCACCTTCCGTTCGCCACATTCCATTGCTTGCTCCTGGGCGATCGCTTCCGGAACCGTCGACAAACAGCAGATTACAGGCAGCAACGCCAAAAATCCCCGCATTGTGTGTACTCGGATGCGGGGAATCACCTCGGGTGTACAGAACCGACACACAAACACACACACGTATACGGACGACACGCACAGATCAGCGAACGAAATGAGAGTGACCAATCTGGCTTCCGTGGTGCTGCTTTTATTAGCACCAATTGAGTCAGTGCGTGTAGAAGACGCCAATCGCAGAGGCGCAGATAATCGTTTAAGCTCTCTCCTCGGGTTGAACCCCATACACTATTAGCTGAAGCGCTGATAATGGCTCAAACTGGTTTTCTTGCGAGCGGGAGGAGTTTAATTTAATGAAAGCGTCAAGGAAGGATCACCAAACGGATCTATGGTGGTAAATGATGTAGGATTTTTTTTTAACAAACGTTCAAACCGGGGAAGGAATAACCATGCGAATGGGAAGTTCTTATCGAGAAACACTGTGGCCTTAGCCGTTGCATACTTTGTGGCGTATGGCGTAATGGGACGTAAAGCATGCAATTCCTTGTGACAAAATTCGTAACTAACAGCTAATAACCCAGTGAAAAGAAAAAAATACTGCTACTACTGTCAGTACTGCTAGCTCATTCTGGATTCTCGAGATTCTCTGGATTCAAACACAATTTATTATTGCAATGAAGCCAAAAACTCCAGAGAATAGGAGAGAATGCTAAACCTCTTTTGAACATATTCAAATTAATGCAAGAACAACGAGAAAATTCGGTTCAAATATTCAACGATGGAATTGTAACGCAAATTGTTAAATATGTGTTTGTGTTATTTTTAATATTTTTTTTTGTAGTAAACCATGTATACAGCAACATAAGGAAACATCCAATCATAATCATGTAAATGAATAGCATTTTGAATGATTTGTACACATTGTTTCCAATTTTGCATTGTGTTTTAATTGTACGAGATGGTCAAATGTTTTTAACATTGCTTGCATTCAAATATATGCAATCTTTAAAAAACAAATATTAAAAAATATTGAGTATCGGGAAAATGAAAGGAATGTTTTAAAATTACGGTAAATCTTACCCAACATTACCGATCTCCGCACACGGTTAAACTGCTACGAATGTTGGGAGAGTTCCGTTTCTTAAAAAAGAGGGTACTTTTTTATCAGAACTTTACGGAGCTGAAAATGTACACAATTGTGAAAATAAAACTAGTTTAAAGAGACGAACTACTAAATGAAAAAATAAAAATAAAATAAAACTACTACTTAAAACATATACTTAAAAGAGCAAACAGCATGTGACTGTAGCTCAAAAAAGGAGTATTTATTTCAAATTGTAAATGAAGGTTTGTTAACCATTTGCCTATGCTTGAAACTACTCTTGTATTTCGTTCAGAATCCAGTCTACGTAGCTGATGACGTTGGTGTAGACGTCCGGGTAGACGGTACACTTGTAGGGGCCGAACGAGAGCAACCCGTGCAAGACGTACCGTGCCTTCCCCTGGACGCGCTGCACGAGCTGTATCGGTGCCGCCGACGTCGGGAACTTGCACCGCGTGCTGTCCGTTTGCTGCTGCTTGATGCAGATCTGGCGTGATGTTTTCTCCAGCGAGGCGATCTGCGTGTTGTACAGCGTTTGGCACTCGACCGAGTCAACGGTGTCCCGCAGCGATCGCTCCAGCATGTTTCCGCCGGTGCCGGTGGACCAGGCGGTCAGGATGAAGGTTTTC
The DNA here is from genome assembly GCA_000956215.1 of Anopheles farauti No. 4. Taxonomy (NCBI): domain Eukaryota; kingdom Metazoa; phylum Arthropoda; class Insecta; order Diptera; family Culicidae; genus Anopheles; species Anopheles farauti No. 4. The sequence goes on along the minus strand of JXWZ01014075.1, from coordinate 858 downwards.
GGTTTTTCGCTGCGCAGTTCGTTCGTGACCGGGAGGCAGATGGGTTTGACGTTGCTCTGACTAGTGTCGGCCCGGTTGCGCAACCGGACCAGCGCGATATCGTTCGCGTAGCGGGGCGTGTTGAAGGCCGGGTGAGCTTTCACCGACTCGATGCGCAGTATCTGTACCGGAGGTGAACAGACCGATCGGCCGTTTACAAGCCCACAGTCCGTGGTCGTGCTCTTGTCATATTCCCCAAGCCGTACGGACGCTCTGATAGCAAAGGGAGCGCACACCATAGAGAGAGAGAAAGAGAGGGAGAAACATACGTTAATTAAAGGAATGGGTGAGCTATTGAACAGCGAATACTCACAGTGTGTAGCGCTTCGGGACGCTGCTAATACATTGGGCACCCGTGACCAGGTAGAGATCGCTAATGAGTGTCGCTTGACAGATCGTTTTCTTCTCGCGCGTGCCCAGCTCACTGTACTCGAGCAGCCCCGTCCAAGGATAGCCCAACAGCACCGGTTTCGCCGATTCATCGGTACCCTCGTACGGATTCGCACCGCAGGTGTCCATCGGGAGCAGCGCGATTTTCGGATCGACATCGTTCGGCGCGGTGCTCGGTCGACCACTCGTACCACGCAGGTACTGCGTGATCCACTCCAGGTACTTCGCCACGTCCATGAACACCGTGTACTCTTTCGGATCGCAGATATTCGAGTCCTCGCGCGGTTTAGTGAACGACACAATGCCGCGGATGTACCAGGTGTCGCCCTCGTTGAAAAATAAACCTCCGCCACTGTCGCCGTTGCAAGCGCCGGTACCGTTCCGATACCCGGCGCAGAACATACGCGACGTGAGCCGGGCAGCGAACCC
>JXWZ01014074.1:0-12033 GCA_000956215.1 Anopheles farauti No. 4 | reverse complement strand
ACACGTAGTAGGCTCCGTTGGATTTGGTAATAACTCTGATCCAATTGCATTCGCAGCAAACATTGAGTAAGTAGAGTTCGTGAATAGTTCAGCAAGTTTGGAGCGTATTTTTTGGTTCGAAAATGATTCATCTCTTAAATTTCATAGCCGGTATGAACGCCACGCTGGAATACGATCGCGAAGCAGTAAAGCTTACGAAACAGTCGGCACAGTTGGACGAGCTTGATATTTTTCCACAAAATTGTTCCGAAAGCATGGAGTCGTGCTGCTGTGACGTCGCAGATTATTCTGTGAAGGCTTTACGGAAAAGATTCCTCTCCGGGAACCAGGAGGTTCCAGAGGTGAAACCGAAACCAGCAACGGCTACGATTGAGCGGCTGCTCGTTTGCACGTGCCGCGAACACACCAAGGATGAGTAAGTAATGCTCAATGCGAACTCCCGACAACCTGTCTGATGCGTGACTGTTACTCTCGATAGAATGTCGGAAGTGGATTCGTCCGAGCGACAGCTAGATGTTTCGCCATCCGTCTTAGAGTTGAAAAAGCGCTACGAGGCTAAAGTCCAAGCACTCAGCAAATCATCTTCCTTAGGGTCGAGTGTTGGCAGTCCATTTTCGAGGCCTGTCTCTTCCCGGATGGAAGAACGGCAGGATATGTGGTAAGTGAATTGCTTCGCAGCCATTTCTCGGTGGTCGTGTGTCGTCATGTTGTGTGTTTCCTTACCTCATGACAGCTCGGTGGACCTACCGCATCCCGAAGGACAAATGCCGATGTACAACGACGGGCCGATGCGTGCAAAACCTAGCACACGCTGGAGCGTTGTCAATACCAGCGTCGTGGAGGTTCCGCAAGGAATGCAAATTACTTTTACCGTGACGAAAGACAGCAATCACTAAATACAATGGATCGTTTGGATGCGTACCAGATTTGGTAGAAGAAAAAATTGTAAGAAAAAATCTTAGTTTTTAAATTGTAAAATATAGTTGAATATATTCCTTACTTTCAACATTACTTCACAATGATATTTGAATAACTATCGTATTTGAAATATTGTATCGTTAAAAAAGTAAATTAAGAAGTAATAGCTTAGAAAATTTGCTCAATCCCTAGTTTTCAACATGGAATCATTTTTTTTTCAATTTGTTATACCAGATTGCGCCTAAAGGTATGCAATGCGAATGCTTTCGAAAAGCTTCACATATTAAACTTTTTCTTGCAAACATCTTTGAAATAAATATGTGATTTGAAACGTAATTATCATGAAAACATTTAAAAGTATGTTCATATAACTAAAAATATTTGTCGTTGTCCCATTGGTTTTTCCTTCGTGAATTAAAGTCGGAGGCTTCGATAAAATTGTAATGTACTACGTCCATTCGACGTGAACCATTCTCAAAGTTCGTCAGAACGTTTGTAATAATATCCAAATGAAAAGAAACACAAAGTTTATGTTTACATTAATTCTATAGTATTTTTTTATTAAAAATAAATAATTTATATACATTAGCTGCTACGCGCGATTACTACGTGTACGACTTCCTACTCACTAACAGTAAGACTTCACAGGCCCACTTCAAGCGGACGGGAACATCGATTGCTCAGAAAACAACCCTTCTCTACAACACTGTATGACCCTGTTGTTTTATGCGTGGTATTTTTGATTTTTTTTTTTCTCTTTCTTACGGGCACCTTATACATAGTTCCCCCTATGGCAACGGCAGCCCGGGCTTAGAAGTTCGGATCGTAGTCCCGGTAGTACCGTCGCGAACTGTTGCTAAAGTGGTGACTGTTTGGTGGCGGCGGTGCATGATGGTACGGTGGGTACATCGCCATCACCGGCGGTGGCGGCGGTTCGTGCATCATGAAAGCGGGATCGTGTAACCGGTGATGCGCATGGCCACTCGGTGGGTAGTGCGATCCCTTCAGCCCGTAGTCGTCGTAGAAGTAGTTCTCTGGATGACGCTGCGATCGCCAGCTGTCGTAGATGTTGGAAGCACTGCTGCCGTGCATCGAGTTCGAGAATCGCTGTGAAAGGGTGTTGGGAAAGATAAAGATGAGTTTTAGTACAATAACATTACATCGTTCGTAAAGCCTATAACCGTACCTTTGGCTTCACGTCGTGCATACGATCGTCCCAGGCGTCGTCCAGATTGTAAAGATCCTCGGAGCCGAAGTTTTCGATGCCTCCCATATGGTTCTTGTTCAGTTCGTTCAGCATGTCCGCGGTTAATGGCGTCGGTGCCTTCTTTTTGGCTGCCTTTTGGCGATTGATAAGCTAAAAATGATAAATAAAATGCATTTAGTTGGACCCCTTTTTTGCGTTCCATGTTCCGTCAGCTTACCACAGTGACGCCAAACAAGATAACGAACAGCAGCGAAGCTAACCCGATCACAATCACAGCAATAGCCCACTGGGGTAGGAACAGATCATCCTCGATCGCAGGGCCAGCCGCAATAATTGGCTTGGGAATTACTGTAACGAGATCCAAACCGTAGTTAGTCTATAGTACTAAATAAACACAACGTTGAAGTCTGCCGAAATTACCTGTAAAATCAGTATACACCGGATCGACTCTGAACTTGCCCAACTGGAACACTTCCTTCACGCGCGGCACCGGTGACTGTAGATTCTCGCGCTGCACAATCTTCTCCTTCTCCACCCGCTCCTCACCCTCTTCGCCATCGTAATCGTCCTCGCTCGTCGTGGTGGTTGTGGTCGGTGTCGTCGTTTCCGGCACCGGTACCAAAGCCTCGTGGAACATCTTGCGTATCTCGAGCGTGTTGACATCGCGCGTCAGATCCGATAGCTCGACGAAGTAGTCTACCAGTACGCTGCCTTTGTTGAAGCTGTCGATGCGCACCTTCTTGTACCATTTGCTCAGGTTCTTCGCCTTGCTGTACACCTCGTTCAGCTCCGTTTCGACATCGCGCGCCAGCTTCTTCCACTCGGCCGTGTTGTGATCGAGCAGTTCCGGGACCCAATTCACACCGTCCACAATGCGGATCGTGCCGGCGAGATCACACTCCGTGTGGCACAAACCTGGCTCCGTTGGTCTAGACAGGATGGGAGGAAGAAATCGAGAACGAAAACAAACGTCAATAAAAGCCAACGATCCGCTGCGGACGACCTTGCCGTGCGTGACTCCGAACGAATTGGCCGAAATTGCAGCTACACGCTACGCTCTCATAACTTCGAGTAATGCAAACACACGGACACATTCGCGGCCAACGACCGGAACGGACGCTGCTTAAGCCGCCCTAACCAATTATTACGACAAGGTGTCGGAGCACTGATCGCTCGTAACACTTACCGTGGCGTGGTGGTAGTGGTCGTGGTCGTCGTCGTAGACGTCGTGGACGTGCTAGTGCTGCTCGATGAGGCGAGTAACTTTTCGAGCAGTTCCTGCTGTTTCTGCTGCTCGAGCAGTTTCTCGATCGAAAGGGGCGTCGTCGAGGGCGTTGGCCAACCGGTAAATTCGGTGGTCGCACGCGTTGGTGGTCCCTTGCGGATGTGTATCTCCGGCACGCCCGGTCCTTCCGCGTGCAGTGGTTTTGCCGTCGTGGAACGCGCCGATCCACCCGGCAGTGGTTTTTTCGCACCGGGACGGCTGGGGAACACTACCTTAAAGCCACCGCCAGCCCCGGCCGCTGCCGTTGCCACCGTACTCGGCGGTTCTTCGTTCGGTTTGCTCGCGTTGAAACCCGGTGGAAGCAGCGCCGAAACATCCTTAAATTGGATTTTCTTCAACAAACTCGTCGGATCGATCACTTCCGGTTCGGGTTTTGTACCCTCTTCTGCCGGTGGTTTGTAGCCGGGCGGAAGCAGTTTACTCACATCCTCATTAAACACCAACTTCGGTCGCTCGGACGTACTGTCGACGGTGGACTCCTTCGGGAGTTTGTAACCCGGAGGCAAAAATTTACTTACATCGTCTTTAATCGTAACCAGCGTAGACGGTGTGGTAGGTTTCCTCGTCGTCTTGAACGTTTTGTAGCCCGGGGGCAGGAACTTGCTCACGTCGTCTTCTATAGAAACGGCAACCGTTTTCGGTGTCGCCGAACTCGTCTCTGACTTGCTGTCCGCTCCGGTCGGCTTGTAACCTGGCGGCAGGAACGCACTGATATCAACCTTCTGGGCCTTCTTCAGTACATCCAGCGGGCCGCCGGCTTGCTTTTCGTTCACCTTCACCTTGCTGATCAGTTCCTTCAGATTGTTCGTGTTCTTGATGTCCTCCTCGGTGCGGTTCAGCTTGTAATCCTTCGGCAACAGCGAGCTCAGCTCCTGTATCGGTACGTTGCTCTTGTACGATCGGCTAATGTTCGCACTGCGGAAACGGTTGCCCGGTTCGGGCTTCGGCGTGTCTTCCGCAGGGGCTTCGTTCGTCGTGGAAACCGTTTCACCGGTGGGATTCGGTTTCTTCAGCTTAAAGCCCGCCTTTGTTTTGTAGTCCGGCGGCAGGAGGGCCGAAATGTCGTCGATCGTTTCGAACTTGATCTTCTTCACCAAACTATCGGCAGGAGCCGTAGATTTCACCGTCGTCGTCGTTAGTCCCGGGCGTGGTTTCTTCGTCGTGGTCGCTCGAGCGTTGGGCTGGAACTTTCGGATCACGACCGGTGGCAGTGCGGTCGAGCTGGACGATGCCTTCTGATCCTCCGCCGTCGGATCCTTCAGCACGGGGAACTTGCCGGCAAACAGTCCACTCGACAGTTCCGACTGCACGCGATCCAGCTTGTCGATGATGCTCTCGGTGGACTGTGCGATCAGTGTTTTCTCCGTCGTGACCGATTCGAGTTCGTCCGTCACGGCAATCACCGGTTCCTGCGGGGCGATCGTCGTAGTTCCCTCCGACTCGTCGCTAATACCACTCGCAGTGGTAACGTCCACATCATCGCTCTCGCTGCTACCCTTCGATTCCAGCTCCGCTGGTGGTTGCTTCTTCTCATCTTGCTCGACTTGCGGGAAGGGAAGGAATCGGACACCAGAAACGCTACGACTCGTCTGTACGGATGCAACCACTACCCAACTTTCGGTGGTAGCGTTTGTTGCACCTTCCGCTTCGCTCGAACTTGCAGCGCGTTCCGTCGTCGAGAGGCTCGATTCGGTTGTGGATTCTGTACGCAGTGTAGAAGCAACCGTTGAGCCTAGCGTACTTTCCGGTAGCGTTTCTTTCGTACCACCGGTAGCTTGTAACTTCCCAACCTGATCTTCATCTTTCGCATCCTCGTCCGAAAACTGAAGCATATCAGCTGTGTCTTCAGCTTCCTTCGGTACACTAAGCGGAGGAACTGCCACCGTCTTGACCGTCGTCGTGATTGGTTCCTCATCCTCGTACACATACTCTTCATCGTACAGCTTCTCCTGCTGCTGTTCGGGTCCCAACTCGGCCGTGCTATTGATCTCCCGCTGCAATCCCTCCGGCTCTTCGTCCTCCTCCTCGAACGTCTCTTCCGAGCCACCGTTCGGTAGGTAGAAGTTATCCGTCAAAATCACCGTATGATCCTCCACGCCGACCGAGTCACCCGGTGCCGTTTCCGGCTCACGAACCGTATCGTAATACTCATTCTCGCTAATATTATTCAATCGACCGTCCGGATCTTCCAGCGCGCTCTTCGTCGCGCCCCGGATTGCTCCCGTGCCCGAAACGCCCGCACTCGAGGTGGCCACCGTGCCCTGCGGTACCTTTTGTTCGTGTAGTGCACTCGTCAGCACGATCGAGTTGTTCTTCGCCAGCGGTGTCGGCGGGAAGTTGTTAATTTCTTGCTGTTTCTCTCCATCGAATCCGGTTGACTCCTTCGATTCCTCGTAGTCGTCGTAGTCGTAAATGACCTCAGCCGATTTGGCCGATCCGTTGTGCGTGATGTTGATGCTCGGGATGATGGGTTTGGCTGGCTGGTGGATGAAGCGTGACAGAACCGGCGCCTTTACCGTCGTAGGCGTGGTCGTAGTGGTGGTGGTCGTGGTGGTGGTGGTGGTGGCGGGCCCCTTAGATTTGGATGGACTGCTGAAGGATCCGCGCGTTGCAACTGCACTGTTCACTACGGGCACGCGCTTCGCTTCGAATGTCTGCCGGAAGGGATTCGGAGCAGGCGTTCTGTAAAGAAAAGAAAACGATACGTTAGTTAGAGGAAGTACGGCCGGAATGGTCTGTAATACTTCAGAAAGTGCATTCTCTCCGAACACTACGGAGACGCCAGAATGCAGATAGCCAATTTTGTTCCGAAACATGTTGAATACTATCTGGCGCCTCGCATCAAAGTATGCGATGAAAATTCCAACGCCGAACAAACTAGCCATTTAATTAAATGGCCTACCATGACCATGTCGGATGATCGTCGGACAACCCCCTGCGGAGGGTATGCAAAACGATACTAAACCACTGGTAGACGGATGGGGTTGCAGAAAGCGGTTCGTTTAGGGTTTTAATTTGCCACCCTTGCCGGTTATTCTAACTAGAAGGCGTAACGTTATCATCACTCGCTTTACAGGAATGCTGAAACCTTGTACGGATCACTTATCTCCTATGCCTGTTGATAACTTTCCCCCCTTTGGCTTAGGATCATCGTTATGCAACGTACCTGCCGCTGAAGCGGTTCCGCACGGCAACACTATCCACCGTCGTTGTCCGTTCCGTAGCGGCCTCGGTCGTCGTCGTTGTGGTCGGTATCGATCGATAGCGGTTGGGGCGTGCGGTCGTCGTGCGGCCATTGCTTCCGAACCGTCCGTTGGAGGTACCATTCTGGACGGTCGCTGTGCCTGCCTGCTGCGACCGGCCACCAGCGCCACTCGGTACCGTATCGGTCGGTTTCGATCTAGAACTCGAGAAGCTGTTTCGCGTGCCACCGCCGGACGCCGACGATGGGCTGCGTGGAACCTGCAGCCGCTGCTGCTGGTAGGTGGAAGCACGAGTCGGTGGCTGTTGCTGCTGCTGCTGCTGCTGCTGATCTTCACTGGCGAACGGTCGCGCGCGATTCGAGATGTACGATAGCTGACGATCGCGCACGGAGGGCGCCGATTCCGCTGCGGAGGATGGCGCCGGTGCTGCTGCTGGCGGTGGTGGACGCTGGGGAAGAAAAATAGGAACCGAAAACAAAAACCGGTACCGGTTAGTGAGCACAATCTTATCCAACCATCTGCTGTGCGGCGGCGACTAGCGTTTCCACGAGTTTCCCGAGTCGCAGTTCCTTAGTAGGTGCTTCGTGCTCGCGTTCTTAACACATGCGACACATGTGCACCGGAGGGGGGAAAACGAAATCGTGATAATCACCTAACCGTAAAAAAGGTTCATAAAAATTGTCCCATTGTCCTACGCCGTCAAATCTGGTGGCTCGTTAAGTTAACGGCAGCTGTCGCTGCTGGCTCAGCTGCCAGGCAAGGCGTAACGATGTGACCGTGAGGAACACCCGTTTTACCGCACAAAGGCATCCCACGAATGGTCCACATTCTCACGCGAGTCCGGATCACTATCGGATTGTGGTGTTCGATACACCGTTGCGCTTGTGACGTCAGACGTTGCAGTTTGATGACAGCGACAACGTGAAGCACCCTGTGGTGCTAGCCAGCTGTCACTGACGCGGAGCACCTCGAGCAAAGAACTCGACCAAAAAGTGGTGCAAAACATTGTCCTTCAGTTTTGTATGACGCTCGTTAAAGGCGCGACCCACGAAAAAAAATCCCTCTCGATCTAGTTGGACATTGTTTACGAACGCACTTTCAGGGTTGTCCGCCCGGTTGATACTCAACTTCACCAGCTAAAAGTGTTCGATTTACGGTGGTAACCCCTTCTGTAGAAACAATTTCCGACGCCAGTCACCGAAAAATGGAACGCGTCGTTGGGAGTTGCCACTCCCGTGGACCAGTTTCGGTGCGCACAAGCATAATCCGTTCCCCTTCGCTTTTTGGCACCCTCACACGCTCGTTTCAATCCTGTAAGTACTGCACGTCCTTCACGGTTTCTCCAACAACACCGAAACGAACACATCAATCAGCAATCATAAGCGCGTTTATGCTGCACGCATGTCCCATACGCTCTCGGCGTTTCATTTCCGCTGCGTCCTTCGGCGAAGTGGCCGTTGCGTAACTTCCCCCCCGAAAAGCCTTTCCCCGCTGGGAGAATCGACCACTTTCCGTCGCTCGGTCGTGCTTTCGCTGCGATCGTGACTGCTACGACCGGGCGTTGCTAGGGGTAACGCGCAATTATATCGTTCACTAATTTGCGGTTGCTTTCCGTATTTGCTCTGCGAGCCCCAAACGCTCCGTTTCTGAAGGGTGTGGGCCACGCGGGCTTAAGGCCAGAGCGGGTTTGAAATTAAATTGATTATCCATAATGGCGGATTTATTGTGGCTTTAACTCATTCCAACGCACAGTCCGAAACGAAATTGGACCGCTACGGACGGAACTCACATCCTCCAAACCCTCTCCCAGATGTCTATGCAAATTGAAAAATCATTCTTGATTATGACAAAAACAAACGCGACAGTTTATGGTCCTATGGCCGCTCGGGTACAGACTATAAACATCCACTTACTGTCCGCCACTGGTGAGCTGTTCCATTCCTTTTTTTTCAGTAATCCGCATCAGCTGCTCGCAGCACACTTCGGAGCTGACTCATAGCTTGAGCCACACGGGCCTGACTCGAGCCCGGGAGCCCGAGATGGCGGGGGAGGTAATCGAAAGAACAAAGTATCCTTCTCAGCCGCAACCGATGTACTTTTACTTCTCGAACTGCGGAGGTACGATCAAGTCGACGAACTGCCACAAATGGATAAAACCAATAAAACCCCTGCCTCCAACTGCTGCTGCTGCTGCTGCTGGACGTTTGCTGGTGGAGCAATAAAGCAGCGCTGTTCTGGTCACTTTGTGTCGCGCCCACGATCACGGCTTCAAATAGTCCCAGGGCTTGATCGTGTGGTGGTTCTTTTTTTTTTTCGTTGGTCTAGATGTCAAAATTATTAACGACCCACCGGAGGAGATATTGTTTGTCGGAGAAGATTGCGCCCTATTCCGGCTTGCTGTTCGCGATGAATTGTTGTCTATGTTGCCATGGACCGCAGGCTGGAGACAGGAAAGTAACGACCCGAGTTCTTGCGTCGTGTAATTAACTATGCCGGTATGCGTGTTATATTGCCGAGAGGCTTTCCTCAAAATTATTCAATTCTGGACACGGGGGCGGTCGTTTTTTCGTTCACCAACGCGGATCACTTCACCCGATGACATGATGGAGCGATCGGTTGACGCAATTTCTCGTGCGCGATGATTAAGCCAGTGTACACGCTCACGTAATCCTATGGTTTTTTTTCAGGTTCCGAAGAGTGAGAACCTGGCGCAACCGAATCCCCTGGTGCAACCGACACGAAACAAAACGATGCCGTCTATGGGCTGAAGCGAGCAGTGAAAAGTGGGCCAACTAACAGGAACGGGTTAAACGTCGCGTCCATATCACGTATCTCCTTTCAATTCGGAGCAAATTCTTTCACTCAAAGGGTGTTTCGGGCACTCGGCGGCGAAGGTGTGTCAAAAATCACACTCTTTCACACCACCAGCAGTATTTAATGTTTTCAACAGAAACGAAGTACCGAGAAGAGTGCTGGATGTAACTGTTGGGGGCAAGAATGTCAAGATGCCGGACTGACGAACGGATTTCGAGACGCCACGGTACGGTTTCGGGGAGGCGCGGGAATGAAGATCTAGTTTGCGATGCAAAGCAAGTACCGGCGTTACATTCTTCAGCTCAAGTCTTTTACTCTTCGCGAGTGCTTTTCTTTCGCTGTTGTGTGGCCGATGAAGAAGAGCCTCTTGTGTAATGTCCGCTTGTATATCAGCCAAAGCCGTGGGAACTTTTCGAGAAGCTGAGAAAAAGAAAGCGGTTGCAAGAGAATGCTTTGCGACATTAACATTCTCAAAGCTTGGTTGCTACGGGTTTAGAAAGATCCTTCTTTGTACGCTAGATACAACCGATTTGAGCGTTCTTTAGCACACAAAGAAACCCGAAGACCGGTCGCGCGGGTTATCGGCGAGACGTGATCATAATCCTTGAATCGCTGCAATCGAACGTTTACGCCTCGAAACCTTCCGAATTCCGCAATCCCACCTCACCCAGGCGGGCGCGCTTGCGTAGTCCTTTAGTGCAAAGCGGCAAAGAGAAACAATAAAAAAAACATATGAACACACGCGAAACAACCTGATAAACATGATAAACAACCCGGCAATGGGCAGACCGTGAACCTATCGTTGAACTTCTTGGCCCGCGGCGCGGGAAAAGGAAACCGAGAGAAAACTCAAACTCCTCCGACATAGCGCGTTGCCCAACAACACCTCCACTGAGGGCCTTATGGGCGTTGTCTGGTTTAAAAAAGAAATATTCCGCCCGAAAGTTCCACCGTTGGGACACAAATTTGGCAACGTAAAGAGCTTAAGGTAACTATAGGGGGAGGGAGGTAAGGAAGTCTGTAAGCGGTTCCGATACGCTTGAATGAAGCACAGATACACAGAAAGAGAGAGAGAACGGTCGATCGCTTTGCATTTGGTGCAAACATGGTTACACTCCGGTGGTGTTAGAGCGTAATCGGAATGTCCGAAAGTGGGAACCGATCGAACCGTGTACATGTTCCTTCCTTTTAAGCAACGCACTGACTTGGATTGGTAACCTCGTTTTCGCGTAACTGGCGATGCCCGTCAGTAGGTTATTTTATTGGGCGTGTTTTGACTAGTTGTTTAGGTTCGGTTTGAAGATATGTCACTGTGAACTTAACAATATTAGTTTCTTATGCTCGTGCTTTAATACATACTCCCAACGCCCAATGCTATACACACTATTCACAGTTTCTCTAAACATTCTATCGTGCAGATATCTCCCCAAACCAGTGCCTTCCAAAGTATCCTAACCGACACACAAAAACCAAACTGGTCCTCCACTTCCGGGACTTACCTGTGGCGTTTCGGTGGTGGACAGCTCCGGGAATGCACCGGACGAGCTGCTGCTGAACGGGCTCTTGCGTGATGAGCCGACCGCTGTCTGGCGGTTCGTGGCCGGGAAGCTCCGACTGGCCGTGAGTCCATTCGAGAAGAAGTCACTTCTCGGTGGACTGCGCGAGTACTGGAAGCCGGCGTTCGAGGACGGCGTGGCGGAAAAGGGTCGTGGTGATATTTCGAAAATATCCGCACTCCGAGGGGTCTGTACATGGTGCGGATCGCGGTGTGTTGCGGAGGGATGGAGGGTAGTTGACACAGGAGGGGTTTTTTTTTTGTTTGAAGGTACGGGACAGGTTTTATGGAACAGCGGTACAAATGGCACACGGAAAACAAAACACATAGCGATTAAGGTAAGAACATATCACACTGACAGGAAATGTTTTAGCAACTACACTAAGGCTACGGAAGAAAACAAACTACGATTTCAAAAATACAAAGCGCAATACCAAATGGAACAAGCTATTTAGAAACTAAACAGAATCATTTACATCACACATGGATGCTCGTTGGATGCATAACCGTAATTACGACACACGAATGAGATATTGAGTACTGTGAAGAAAAAAAAAACCTTCGAATACTTGCGACCTAATCAATCTCCGAGTCCTACCTTCATACGTCACATGACCGATGGAACAGTTATTTGTCAAACCACGTTTAAAACAGCGAGCATTAGCTGGTGACCGGTGACTAACAATCGAACCAGGCCACCACCAGGGACACCTACATGGAAGCACTGGCATAGTTCTGTCCGGCACGGGGTTTGCTATCCGTGCCGAAAAAAGAACCACCACCGTGGTCGGAGACCTCCTACCTGGGCGGAATATCAATCAACCACCGGTGTAATACGGTTTCGATACGAAGCGGTGGCGTCGCGTGCGTGTGCACAAAACTGGGAACATGACAGAGGAGCTTGACCCACATTTTCAAGTAGTTTCAGCAACGACCACCACCTTCGATTGAATTAATCCTGCGCGATATGTGTTTTTTTTTCGGTTACCACCACCCGTTTTTAATTACTTTCTAAGCAGGAGCCTTTCTATTGCCAGCAGGAAAGGATTCT
>JXWZ01014073.1:0-15432 GCA_000956215.1 Anopheles farauti No. 4 | reverse complement strand
TTTTTTATATCTTTTCACAAATTTCAAGAGCATATAAAATTCATTCGTTGACTTCAATGGCGTCATTTATTGAATTGATAAATTTTTTCTTCAGGTTTTTCATTTTTGAACATCTTCTTGAAGGTTGATGAAACACGTAGAAATAAATTAATTTAAAATATAGAACCAAAGAATATTTTTTTCAAATGTTAGAAACCGTTAAAATTAAATTATGTTTTCTAGGGAATTTTAAACAAAATTTTATGGTTAATTGTATCAGAAAACTCAAGTTTAAATGATTCATTTGTTAAATAAAAAATGCCAAAAATAGTAATAGTATTGATTTAGCCGTTCAAATAATAAAAATATCCCTTTTTGTGTTTGTTGCATCGTTACAGAACAATTGATTTTGCTATCTCTTGAAGGGTTTGTTATCGGCATAAACATAAACGCTATAAATGATATAGATACATGCTGTCGTTGGCATCGAATCAGATAATTGGTGAAGATTTCATCGAAAACCATCAACAAATGCCGCCAACTGCCTGTTTGGTGTCAAATGACACCTAGGATTGACTTAAAATGTGTATTGAATGGATATGACCTTGAGTGTTAACTTTTTCCTTTCTGACGCTCGAACATTGGTGAGCTTTTTGGAGTGGTACATCTTATTAATGTATCGTAAGCCAAGGAAAAAAATTCCATACACGCAGAAATATGTTTCACTTGTCTTGCTGGTATTGCTGGCTGGCAGAAGTTTATCAAAACATGCCCGTAATTCGTGCGTGCACCATGTCGTGTGCGGGATTGGAACTTTGCCGGTACGCATTCTTTTCACGGCCCCTGGAATTTGTGCGCATGGGGTGCCCGATTTTTGCTTCGTCAACATCCCGTTCCGCTTTCGAACGGAGCTTTCTTCTTATCCGTGTTTTAGTAGCTTCATTAAGCCCGCCACAGCTAAAGTAGGATCCCGGGCTGATCCCTGTCCGGACAGAGCGAGGGCAACGGCAACCCCGCGATAACCATGCTGGTTATGTTTATCATTAATTTACTCTCACTTTCCACTTTCTCGTTTACACATCGGCAATCCTTTTTTCCGGTGTATGTGTGTGTTTGATGATTTTTAACGGGATGCCGAGGAAAAACGCCCTACCAACAAGGGGCACCCGTAAAAAAGCACCGGCCCAGGCACCGGGTATATTTATCATGGTAATTAATTATACCGCGACTTTCGGCGCCACGGGCTCCAGCTCCTTAGCGCGCGGAACCGAAATTACTAGCGTTACGTTTCTCGCTCCTCGCTTCCGCAAGCGAAGAAATGTGGATTGCAAAACGGGAGTGAATTAATATTTTGATAAATTTAATTCCTCACCGGAACGAAGGAAATGCGTACCACATTCCGCGTATTCCTAGCGCGTTCGCGCGCCTGGAATTCATTACGCGGGCCCGAGCACGGCCGAAGTTTTCCACGGGCGCTGCCATTCTGTGCTCGTTGGTTTTATGTTACACCATCAGTTTGCAAAATCATCCTTCGACACTCGCTGCGTACGTGTGTGTTTGTAATTATACCTGTGCGCGAGAAGTTGTGTGCACATTTTTGGAATTATTTTCGTGTTTTTGTTGTGCTGAGTTATGAGCAACTGTTGCGAATTTTCTCCCCCTCGCATGGTCCAATCGCACTGATCCCAGACCTTGCCAAAGCGGTGAACTGTTGCTGACCCGGCAACGAAACGGGGCAGGTGTCGGTTTTCAGTGGTTTATTTAAGACCGCTTCTCATTGCTAGACAATAATGATAAATGATGTATGAAATGGTGTGCAGAAGTGACGGATGAATGCTTGAGCCCCGCCCGGCCATTTTCATGTCTGATAAAAACAAGACTAACATGGTTGGTGAAATGAAAGATGTTAAGTACTTTTGACGGAAATGGTTATTAGAATTCAAAATAATGATATTACTATAATTAATATGGCAGAGTCCATGTTTACGATGCGTTTCATAGCCGTTTGGTGGTGAATTTTGTTTACTTTAATTTGGGAAAGTCTTATTAGTTTTCCTTAGTTTGAATAAATTTCGCTACTTTCAGCGTGGAAAACAAAAAGTACCATAGCAAATGCGAAAATATCGTCGGTCAAATATATATTGCTAGGAGCATATTGTTTGTAGCGTATGCTGCATACATTCAGGCGCAATTGCCATAAATATGATTGAAAATGGTTTTCGATTTTTTTAATAGTATATAAATTACTATATTTCCAAATAAATACAATTTTTAGTCAATGCAGCCGCATAAAACGTAATGAACGCGTAAACATGATCAAAATGTGTTTGAAAAAAAAATTAATGATTTTAAATGTAATTTTTTTTTTTAATTTAATGTATAATTTAAATTGTTTTTCACTATCAACAGTCAATGGTAATTTAAAACATATCTATGAGGTTTTAATCTATTAGATGACATCTTTAGGATCTTTAAAACCGATCCACTTTAAACAAATGTCTCTTATCTCCCAAGAGACCGCCACCGAGAGGAAAGGTTCCCAGCTTTAAGCAAGAATGATGTTACGTGCGGCAATTCCGTTCCTCTCGATTTCGCCTTAACCGCCCAAGACCACCGCGCGGAACGACTCGAACTCGATACCCGCCCGTTAGCAGCAAAACGATGACACTAATGTTGGTTTATGAGTGTGTTTGTTGGACGGTTATTATACCCGTCCGAAGGGTAGCTTTCGGGGTGGGCGGGACGCTTATTTGTGTCGCACTCACCGCACCCGGTTTCACTGGAAGGAAAGTCAATTGAATTAGATGTCCGTGTCGGCGAGGTCGTTTGACGATCGCGCTTTGTCAACGCCCGGGTTTATGAATGGTGTGCCCCAAATGGGAACACCAATAGAAGCATGTTAACGCGATTTGTTCCGTCAAACTTATGTCTCGAACATTTCAATGCTGCGATCGTGGAAGCTTATACCGCCGATATTACCAAAATATAATGAAAACCACCACACGGTGATGCAAACAAAAAGAGTTGTCCTGTTAGATCAATGGTGGCGTGTGTTTGTATCGCCAATATATTCGCGAAAAACGCTACCATTTGCTTTGATTTATGCAACACTCGGACAGGTTTGGTGCGGTTGCAGCCCAATCCGAACCCAAAAATAAACCACTTTATAATAAAACATTCTTACGCAACTGTCGAGGGCACACGAAATAAAATAGAAATCAGCGCTTAAGCCACTCGATCGTACGCGGCACGGCAAGGTGAGCGGGACGAGTTTAATACTTCGCTGACATTTTTCCTAATAGCTTGTGGAATGTAATACAACTGGTAGAAAAATTCCTGCCGAAGCAAAACATAGCCGAGCTTGCGGTTACAAACGACCTAGAGCGAGAGGTTTTTTTTTCCCTCGAAGTCAACCGGCCTGCCGTCACGGTTTTATTTCTCCTTTGACCGTGGAATACGTGGACGTGAAGCAGTATGATGCTCCCGACCCTCGCTGTAAGCCGATTCACTATAGCAACACGGTTGCTGCGGTTGCTGCGTGAAAGTTTTATGCTGATATCGGGGCAGGAAAACGTTCCGAAAAGGGATTTTTTTTTCGTTGGCACAAAATTGTTCAGAAAAAAAACGACACCAAACCAAGAACGGAAAGTGTGTGCCCGTAGCATGCTACCGCGATATATTTTATGAGCCCGATGGTGCGTTGTCATAGAGCGAGCGCGAATTGCCTTTGATACAATTTTATTAGCCCGTTTTTCCCAACCCCGGACGCTGGTTTTGATGGCGTGCTTCGATCGGAATGCGAATGCAAGTGAAATGTTGATTATTTCTAACTATTGTTTGTGTTTGCATGTCGAGCTGCCAGTTTTCTATTGCACGAGAATTCCGGCTGACAGCATAACGTTGTGATTGAAAATCTTGATTTAGAAAAGACCGCTTTGGTTGCAGCAAAAAATCAAACCAATTTTCCATTCACATGTCCGAAATGGAAAGCTCATCCTATTTCGGACACCGGTTGGGGTTCAAGCGGACGAACGGATAGGGTTATAAACCATTTCTGTACAAACACACGTATAACCTCTTAAAAAACCGCCCACATGTCAAAGAGCTCGCCGGTGGTAAAATTATAACCTCATCATGATTGTCATCGTGACACGGTCCTGAACCGAGGGGAACAATGGCTCAGCCAACAGGCTTTTACTGTTTGTCAGCATCTGTTGATCTCTTGACGACAAGCGCACGAGGTTCAACGAAACGTACGGAAAAAAGGCCCGTAAGAGTTGCCTTCCGGTGCCCCGAGGGAACCCAACCGGTGCGTACGCGCACATCATTAATCTCACACACGGCACACGGGAGCTTTCGAGAGCAGTGCAACGATGATTTTCCCATTTCCGGCATAGACAGGCGCACGCTGGCACGCGAAAGGATTTCGTTTAAACCCCAAGAAGACCGGGCCCGCGTCGGTATGTACAAATCGGATTCGCCCACATAAAATCTGCCCATGTCATGGTGCTGGTTGTTGACGATGGCAGCTACCTGACACTCTGCGCCCTAATCTCGCCATCGCTCGTATAACCCCGCATGATTGTAATTAATAACTAATAACACACTCGCTCGCGCTTTCGTGCGTGCGTGTGGTTGTGTGTTCTAACGCTGGCTCGTATCTTTTGCAAACTTTACAACGCGCCATATAGTTTCTTACTCGCTGAAAATTCGCCTCTACGTCACGGTTGGAACTATTTACAAGTCAAAGGGAACCTGCCTCAGCCGTTTTAGAGCCCAGTGTCGGTTCGCTTTCGCAGGATGCTCTTCGGTGTGAAGGGTTTGCCGGTGCTGGTACCGTTCCCCGCCGTCGCTAGCGTCAACGTCGGTGCATCCGGATGAATGTTGGCGGTCTGCGATATGCTGCTGATGGTGACGGTTCGCGTGGCTGTCGGGGCCGTCGGGCAGTCGTTCGCTGCGGACAGCGTGTGGGTGGAACCGACGCGGCTTGGGTACTCGATCAGGGCGACGGTTTCGGCGGTCCGGTCGCCGGCCGTGGTGGATGGCAGAAGCCCATCCGCACCGGCTCGGACCGCGCTGTCCGTTCGTTAATCGAACCGCTGGATGCTGGCCGGTGCCAGCTTGCCGGGTGGTGGTGGGGGCGGTGGGATGCACATCTCATCGATCGTGCAGACGCGCTCGTTGTAAGGGAACTTGAAGTTGATCTCACTGCCCGTCGTGATGACGGGCGTTTCCGTGTTTTTCTCGAGTATCGTGTCTGTGGACGGAAGTTTGAGGGAATGAAAATAAAACAGGATAGTATTTATACTATCTTTGGGACTGCCATGCGATTTAGAGTCTTGGCTGTAAAATTTGTTAGTAATATGTGGTTAAGAAATACAAGCAAAAATTTGGAAATCGTTTGAAAAAATATGTTATTTTGCAATTTTTGTTTGGAAAATGAGAATGTATTAAATAACGTAAATGGACAATGTTGTCCAATTATTACTTTACTATTATTTAAATTTTTCGGTATTTTTGAAAATGAATAACTTTGAAGCTAATTAATCAGTCCAAAAGTATGCAATTGTCAAATTGCAATTGAATTAAATGCTTTAATAATCACATATCATAATTAGTTGTTGAATCGCTTTAAAAAATATCACGAAAAATGATTATTGGTGATAGCTGTATCACCATGGAAAAAAATGTTGCTATTTTTATTAAAAATACGGCAACATTTTTGTATTCCTTGCAAAAAATTTAATAATTTCGTTAAAACGGCCCAATGAACGGATTTTTTATTTTTTATTTAAGCACTCAGCAGATAATGAACTTCTGTAGCTATAATCACATGATAAGATATTCGCTAGATATGTTTTCAACGAAAATTAAACTTGAGAGCATTATTTGACTGATAGAATGCTTCAATGATTTGGAGTAAAAATTTAACCAAATTTGTTATGATAAATATTATGTCTATTCAATGATGAGCTAGTAATTTACATTCTTGCAGTGAGTGGCAAAGTTATTAGCATTTGTTCCTGTCGGATGCGCATTTTTAATTGAGTTAAAGACTATTATTTCCGGAATTGCACTGAACAAATTCCCTCCGACGCACACACACACACTCATAATTTTGACTCGACTATTTAACAAACGCTCATAATTGAAGCGGCTGCAACGCTTACCTCGTTTATCCTCGTGCGTGTAGTAGCGCGCCCGGTGCCTCGACAGACAAAGCACCGTGGACACGACGATGATGGCGAGTATGATGAATATGATTAGCCCACAGGCCGCCAGTATGCTCACGCTGCCCGCTGCAAAGAGCAAAACCAAAAAAAAAAAAACACGACTGTGTTAGAGCTGGAACTGCACCCGACTAGAGACACCCCAGAGGGTCCACCTTACCCTGCTCGAGAAAGTTATGTGACGTGCTGGCCGCATCGTGGCCCTCGTCAATTATCTCGCCCATGCAGTCTTCGACACCGTCCTGATCGAGTCCGTCGATGCGCACCTCCCGGAGCCGTTCGGGCAGAAAGCACCTGGGCGCCTCCTTCCACGGAAGACTGTGTTTAAGCTGGGGACAGTGGCGTAAAACCAAGGCAAAAGAATGACCGCTTAAACATTCCGTCTATACGGGCATCGTCCATAGGGGTATACGGTACCTTTCGCGCTTGCATGATGAGCGGTCCCATATGGCACCAGTCACATATCAAAGGGTTATTCTCGAGCTTCACGTCGGTGATCGCTGCAAGCTGGGACGCGTACCGCTCCGGTATGCCGTTCAGCTGATTCCGGGACAGGTCCAGGAACTGTGGAAAGGGATGAACATTGAAGATGAACGACAGTGACAGTAAAGATGAGACTGCTCGGACGTTTACTAAAGCAACGGGTGCTTAAAAGTGTCGAGCATGACATTTACATCGTTGTGTTTCAGGTTAAGTAACTAAACGACTATCAGCAGGCAATACAGATGGAGTTGAATGATTTTTTGTTAAAAATGATACTTGGTTCGGAAAAATGTCTCGATTCTCTTTTCTATTCCAATCAAATAGATCTTTTTCATTTTTGTTTAGAACTCTCTTTCATTTCACATCTGTCAGTAAAGCGGAATTCAATAAATCGAGTTCAGCTCAAATTTTTCGAATCTTGTTTTCCTCGATGGCGGAAGCTCAAAAAAAGCAATTGCTTTAGATTTTCACTCCCATCGCAATAGCGTTGGCTGCAATCTCGCAGTGCCAAGGAACCCACTGCTTATCCTAGCTTACGGGTACGGAAACCGTGTTTCTGGGCGGTAGTACATTTCAGTTCCACCAAGTGGCATAAATCAAATATTCCATTTCGCTGCAGCGAGCGCTTCATGCTCGCAGCTTTTCTTTGCAACCCGTGGGTTGTTTTTTTTTGGCGGCGCGCGTGCCCCTGTGCCTATTTGCCAACCCGAAATTGGTTCTTTGCCCCCCGTCGTAATTCTTCACCAACAACCGCTGTTTGGAACTCGCACCGATGCACCTGTGTGCAGTTGGGTTTTGTGCATGCGCGGGAAAGTGTATTTTCTCGCGCGTGTTTTGCTTTATTTGCACAACATAAGAAATAAATGCAATACCAGCGTTTTTGTAAATCATATCCACCACACAATGGGACTAGTTGATTGTGATTGAAAGATAGAGAGAGCGAGCGAGCGAGTGAGAGAGAGAGAGCGATCGCAAGGAAAAAAGGAAACATATAAACCAACCAGAGGAATAGCACTCAAACACAGATTTTGGGTTTAGCACCTTCTTTAGTTCTTTTCGATTGCATTTGCGCCATATACCAGGTCCGTATCCGGTGCACTTGCCGCTGAGCACGCGTAAGATCTTACCCGAGAGGGATGGAGCGTGATTTTTAGCGAGCACTTTCGTTTGCCCAACCGGATACCGGAGCTGGTTGAAGCATGGGGTCTGCAAATGATGGCGCTGAATGGTGGTGTGATTTTTTTTCTTTTCGCGTACGAGTGCATGGAGTCGTGCTTTGCATGTAGAGCTCGGGTGCATCTACACGTTCATTGATTGTCTGGTACGGGGAACCGGTGCGGTTATTTATGATTGCGGTTGGAAGGAAATATAAAATTACGGAGCGCTTCATCGTTATTGAAAAATGAACATCCACTCGTAGGCGGCCTCGCATCCACATCGCATCGTGATTATGATCCATTCCACCGACGGCCAACGTCCCACGCGGAGATCACCGGGGAATCACACACTCATTCCCTTCCTACACTTACCGACAAGTTTGCCAGTGGTTCGATGATTTGCAGCGTGATGTTATCGATATGATTTCCGGACAGATTGAGAGCGCTCAGACGCCGGAACGGGACGAACAGGTTGAGCGGCAGCGCACCCATATCGGCCACCATCAGCCCCGAGATGTTCTGTACGACCTGGGCTCGTCGGACGAGAAAAGGGAGAGGCAAAGCGGGATCAGATTATGTTGCAACAACGTGCGATGAGTAACGATGTATGCATTTCGGTTTCGGTGTGCGGGATCGCTTCACAATGGGTGGCTCACAATTTCGCTTCGGGTACGAATAATGCATCCCAAAGCTTTTGTATCTATGATTGATTGGATGGCGATTGGCGTACCTGTATCGTGTCCTCCATTTCGCTCAGATCCAGCTGCACGTTGCCGCTGATGTTGAGCGTCTGCAGGCTCCGGAGCGGCCGGAAGCAGACCGGCTCGATGTGGGACAGCTTATTGTACGACACGTCCAGGAAGGTAAGGTTCGAAAGGTTCTCGAACGCGCGGTCGGCGATTTTGGCCAACCGGTTGCGGGCCACGTCTGCGGGCGGTTGAGAAGGGGATGCTTATCATTAGAACCATGTTAGTGCTAGTGCGGGTGCTTCTACTTACCCAAGTAAGTTAGTCCCTTTTGGTTCGTGAATAATTCATCAACGATCACGGACAGCTGGTTGCCGTCGAGCCGCAGCGATCGGAGATGCCGCAGGTCGAGAAATTCTTCCCGGTCGAGGAATTTGATCTGCAAGTTTGAAGAAGAAATGTTGATTGGAGCAGCGTGATAATTATTTGCGATGTTAAATTAGTTCACGGGAGAACTCTTTTCAAATATACGACGCTGTTCGGCGAATAACGGGAATAAATAGATTCATCGAAATTTCAGTACTTCAGTTTGGTTCAGATCAAACATCCGCCAAAATTACGTTTTCTGAGCACTTCAACTGAGCCGAATAGCGAAACGTCACTAATCAAATTTGAATGAAATTCACTCGAAGTTTGTTCCGTTTTTCAGTGAATTGTCATAAATTTGTGCGAGCGAATAACTTAAACTTGACTCATACTTGTAAAATTTTGTAACGTCGTGAATTGGACCTTCACAAAATTCTCCAAACATTCTAAAGATGTCCTTAACTCATCAGTTTATTAATGAAATCGTAGAATTTAAAAGTGGTTTCATATAAATAACAAAATTTGAGTTTTCTTTCTAAATCTACAACATCCAGAGTTGCAGAAAACTATTTATACAGAAAAAAAACTATGTTCCTTACCTGATTCTTGCCCAAGTCCAGCTCCGTCAGGTGGGCAAGAATGTTGTAAATCTGTGGGTTAATGTTGGACAGGCGGCAGCCTCGCAGCTTAAGTACTTTTAGGTCCTGAAAAACATCACAAGTAAGTGATTAAAATACTTTCTCTCAGTAAAGATCTTCCTTCACCGTACGTCGTACCTGCACGTCTTTGAACGTTTCCGGTGGCAGATCGTCGATGGAGTTGTGGCTGAGGTCTAGATACTTCAGTTTCGATAAATGCAGAAATAATCGCGTGCTAAGCATCGTGATAGAGTTGTCGATTAGATGTAGTGTTTTCAGCTCCTGGTTGCGTTGGAAGAATGACACAGAAGAGTGTTACTATTAAGCTACCTATCCTGCTCCAGGGTACTTACTTTCAGATGGGCGAACGTGCCACTGGCAATGTTGTCCAGCCGGTTGCGCGACAGGTCCAGCTCGATCAGATTATCCTGCCCGCGGAAGCTTTCCATCGACAGCTGGGTGATGTTGTTGCGCGACAGATCGATCGTCTTCAGTCGCACCAAACCCCAGAACGAACGGTCGCCAACCGACGGTAGGTATCCGTCGATGACGCGCAACACTTCGAGTTTGGTGAAGAACTGAAATACGGGTCCGACGATGATTGGGTGCCGTGCGTTTGCGATGATGAGCACCTCCACACCGGGCTCGAAGTCATTCGTTGGAGGATTGATCCATTCCACTGGGGAAGACGTGGTGAGAGAGAGAGAGTGAGAAAAAAGATAAATTAAATTCTTTCCATATTTCGACCCGAAAAGGGAAAGGATGTTCGTGTTGTCGATTGCATCCAACAGTATTGCCATACGATTTCGCAGCGAGAGAAAATTGCATTTCCATTCCAAATTCTTCTAAGAACTCGCCCCACTTAAAGACAACACATGAAACAAGCGTTTCCAACAACCTCTCCCTGCAATTTAGTTCAGCAGATGAATAAAATTTCCAAAGCAACACCTCAAAGGAATTTCATTGCAAATCCAGACGCACTTGACGATAATCTAATGCAAACGACAATTGCAAACATAACCATGATTAAGAAAGAAAATACAGCTCCATCCGTTTCAGTGGCAATCCTTTCCTTTGTTAAATTGTCAATGAAATTTCTTGCCCGCAGGCCTCGTTCAACATGCGTATCCTTCCTTTGCCTATTCGTTTGATCATATTTCCCCCATCGCGTCACGCTGTGAGTGTTTGCTCTATTAACGTACCTTTGTTGCAGTACGCTCGATAGCGTCCTTTCTGGTCGAGATCACAGTGGCAGTCCTTGGGACACTTTTGTGCCAAGACTGTCGCAATCGTCCCGGCCAGCAGGGCCAGCAGGAGGAGTTGTGGCGAACGGGTAGATATGTCGAAATTCATTATGGCGCTGTGAACGAAACAGTGAAAAGTAATAATGCGAGAAAAAGTTTAGTTTATTAGTGATTTTAAACGTTATTCATCGATTATGTTTTCATTCGTTCAAATCATGCATAAAATAGCATACAATCTATTTTTATTATCTTTCAAAGCATTTTTTTGAAAATAAAACAAATGCAAAATAAAAGTTATCTAATTAAAATTTTACTATCAGCTTTCTGCTTTTATTATACATTCCGAAACACTTTAAAAAACTAGTAAGTAAACCGGTCATATTCTGTTCGATGAACTGAATTCAAGATTTAACAAATAAATTACATTTTAAAAATTATGCTTGTGTTCCATATCTATAATTATTTCCGGAAATTATTATTTTCCTGCAAAAAAAAAAAAATCATTGCAAATTTAATATTTATTTCAAAAATTTACCGAAAATTTTGCCATTTATAGATGGCAAAAACATTTTTAATGGTAATAAACATTAAATTTAAAGATTTTTTTCTTTGAAGAAAAAAAACAATAATTCCTGTGATCGAAGAATTGATTTAAAATGTAGATTGTATTAAAATTAGGATTTGATTTCGACAACAATTCATTATATTTTTTATGGTGGTTTATACAGGATTATTTCCGAAAAATTCTCCTTAAATGCATGAATACAAGAAACACGGTTGCATGTCCAAAACTGAAAAATATCATTTTCTACATGATATGTTTTCTAAATCTCTGATCAAAAGTTTTTCAGTTTTTCAGTTTTTTCAGTTCAGATCAGTTTTTTTTTATTGTTTTCCCAAAACTTTATTGAATGCAAACATTGTTTTCTCTTAAAACCTAAACCGTATCACGGCAATAAACTTTTGTTGACCGATATCCCCATTGTCACACGTTCGATCCAAGTTTCGACACACGTTCGGTGCGTTTTACGAACTCTCTCGAGATCATAAATTGAGCACAAATTTATGAACCGAACCACAGTAAATCACTTCACCGGGCGGAAGCGTCGTCGCGGCCGCACCAAAAAACGATATGCGTTTGCGTTTGTAAATACGTAGGTAGCGCACGCACCGTGAACCATAAATCGATGACTATTAATGTCACGTTTTATTACGGCCCGCCAGCTCGAATCACCTCCGTGCGGGAAGTGCACGGCACGGCAAGGACAAACCCGACACGAGCCAGAAGCGACGAAGCACCGAGCAGCAACCGATGGAGACGCCCGGTGTTTGGTTGAGCTAACCAAAACAGCCGTCCGGCATTAGATTCCAGAAGGGGTGGATGGGATTGGGGACGGGAGCATTCAATCGCCGTTGTGTCCCATTAAAGCGGTGTTTTGTAAAAGGTGGGCAAATAAATCGGGGGTGAAACAAAATCGAACGAATTGGATCTGTCAAGAGAAAAGGATTTTATTTCTCGCACCGGCAAAGTAACTGGGGTTTTCCGGTTCCGAGAAGGTTGGTGAAGTGTTTTGATAGGAGAAATTGAGGTTTTCCTTTCGAGACGGTTTTTGTGGTAAAGAAGATCTTAAACAGCACTCAGGAAATGGAAGGAATCCGAACAAGCATCATGTGGCATTGACCCGTCCGGAAAGCTTACCGTTCCCATTTTTCATTCACCAAATTCTTATTTTTTTACCAGGTGTGATCATTTTTTCGTACCCTTTTCGTTCAAAAGTTTTATACATATGGTTTTTTATACCATTTATGTAAGACGATTCAGGGTTTTCATACATTTTTCTGCATCTTTATTTCAAGAATTAAACTCCAAATAACCACAAATACCACGCAACAAGTCACACTAACCATCGCAGAAGGACTTTTCTATCGAAACGGCATAATCACGTTATTCTTTCTATACCACCACGAGAGTTCGGGAGTTCCTTATCCGATTTAATGTCAGCAACTTTCTCCTGGAAACCATTCCAATTCGGCGGATTTGTAAAAGTGGACAGATGAACAAAAAAAAACCCCCCTCACACTGTTTGTGTCCAATCAGAATTCGCCCAAAACCGACCGGCTCTCCTTCTGGTAAACTGGGCTGTTGAACGCTGGTTTGGGGCGTACTTTGACGAGGCGACGGAACATAAATTAGGTCTCGGTTCGAGTTTTTGTGGATTTGATTTATATTGGTTTGCTTTGGTTGGGGGGGGGGGACTCCCGGTGTCGTTGGAACCGATTTGCGTTCGGACATGGTTTTATTTTCCAGTTTTTCATCTTTTCCCGGCTGGCGTGATTTCACGTTTGCCCGATTGCCGACGATTATTTATCTTGATTTTTTGCACCGAAAAAAGTTAAAAAGTTTCTCTTTCTTGAGAGGGAAACTGTGGGTTGAGGTGGCAAGCTGGAGTTTGTTCAAGCGTTTAAGCAAAAGTTAAATCGTTTTTCCACTGAGGGGCTTGATTCCAAATCGAGCCGATTTTCGATGACCAAATCGTTTGAATGTTTGAAACAAGCATCAAATGAAACGAAAAAGCGAGCTTGAAACAGTTTAATCGCCCAGTATTGGATTATATTTTTTATTGACTGCGTTTTAGTCGAGTGGTTGACTGCAAAATTCCAAATCACAATATTCAATTAATTTCATGGTATTTTTTAAATGTGTACATAGATTTTGCTGGAAGCAATTAACAGTTGCGTTTGATTTTTCCGATTCGGTATGGTTTTTTTTAAATATTGTAAGTTCAACTGATTACATTTTCATTAACTTCTTGCTTGAAGTTCGTTTGAAGTTGATTAAAAAAAACTAATACTTTTTTAACGTTTTTTGATCCGCTTCCATATTTCCTGATGTCATGTTTTTGTATTCATGTGTACCATTTGATTACATCCTTTTTTGTCGGTTGGAATTATTTGTGTGGTATTGTTTTTCAAACATTGATAACGAACACAATTTCATATTTTTTAATGTTTTTATTATAAATTGCTTTTATCGAAACGTTCAGATTTTTGCCGGAACAGTCATATTAAAAAAAAAAACAATAACTAACTTTGTTGAGTAATACCATATTGCTAACAGATGGCTCTAATAAACTGTTAAAACATCGCAGCAGCCTATGAGCACGTTTTCTGCAGGATTCACAGACACACAAGCAAATATGTTTGAGCTCAAACTCGAGTATTGGGGAAAAATTGCGCAAAGATCAACCACAGTTCGAGAAGTTCATTAGAGACAGTGTTAAATCCAACACAAGTGGTTTTGCCCTTACTTTCGCAAGATGGTTCATTGATAATATCAGACACAAAAAAAATCCAAGCTGTCGGTCGATACGACGATTTGCCTGTCTAGCAGCAAAACTTCGCGTCTCGAAAAGACCTGGACGATGGCATTGTAAGAAGCTATCGTGTTGGACAAGGGATTATGAACAGTTGGGAACCACGGTGCGAGCGGTTAGTACGGGTGAGTATCATAACATCGAAATGAGCTGCAAATTGTTGCTGTGTTTGGGTGTGTTATCGAACAAAAAAGACTCGATTATTTACACAAGCTTCAAGATTGTTTCAGCAAACGTAGCAGCAAGCTGTTGCGCGGTAATGTGGTATATTTCGTGGATAAGATAAGTTCGATGAAGAGTGTGATTTGAAAAGAAGGTTTGTATACGCAAGTAGATTATTTATAAAGATTTTGTTCGTAGAAAATATTAACACAACTTAAGCAAACTTGAATTTACTAATATGCAGTACGACAATAAAGGAATTATTAAAACACTCCACAATACATACCTTGATAATACGATGCGTGTTAAAACCTAATGAATCTATGTTTTCGATAAAACTTTATGCAGCAGCCTTCGACTGAATACACTTTCACTTCCACTACTTCAAATCTTAGTGCGTTTGGTTCACATTCGTCCCCCACAAAACCAGTCACGTGACCACCGAGAGTCGCTGCTCGGATGGGCACATCATTGTATCACCGTGTTTCGCTGCGGGTCAGAGCATTCGTACTCAAACAGGACCGATAATTATGCACCGGCAAGTGATGTGCAGCACGTACAGTGATTGGTTTCATTTGCGGTTTGGCTGTCCGTAGGATGGTGGTTGGTTTGTGGTCCGTTTGGCTGTAACAAAAAAAAGGACAGTGAAACATTATTTAATATTAACATTATTTAAAATTATTTAACGTTATCGGAGGTTGTACTGTGAGTAATGAACGTTTGTTGGAAAGAAAATGTACAAAAACTAATATATTTAATAGAATTAAAGAGCTCCCCTTTATAATCAAATACAACGCTTGCTTTACTTTAAATTATCATCCACAAAGCTTACCGCTTTCATTTTCATTGCTTTCATTAACGAAATAATGGCAAACATTTCAAGACTTGGATTTATTGCACGTGCACGTGACTTTGGTTTGAATAGTGACAAATACAACTTTGGCTTGGATTTTGGTGATGTTTACCAACGTTACGACTCCCATCGAGGGAAGAGAGTGAAGCCAGATTAGATTGCTGCCAGCCGCATTTGGTGGCCCTGTTTTGAAGCCCTGTACGGAGCAAGTAATATTTTTACGACTCCAATCGTAAAGAAACTGCCAAAATCGTAATGTC